>JAZKJV010007385.1:600000-911353 GCA_037367405.1 Ottelia alismoides | reverse complement strand
TAAACGGGTTTACCCTCTACTAGTTTAACCTAGTTTAACCCGCCAACCAAACACACCCTGAGGGTTTCCGATCTGGGAGGAGCGCCACTTTTGATCTTCATCTTCGATTAAAGCCTTCAATTGCACACACATGAGAATACCGTGCTGCCTGGAGGTTGACGAGCTTCAAAGATTATGAAATAATAATAAAAAACTCTCTAAGATGACTCGTTATTGTCACTGGACTTCAGATCACCATAAAGATAATGAAAATTGAATCTTGACAAATTAAACCATAGAATCACTATGTTGAAATATAAAATGCAAAAGCATAATCAAAATAAAGAACGTAAAGAAAGAATAAACATATTGAACATTCAGGATTTTACATGGAACCTATGAGGAGCGGGATGAAACCGCGGGAGAAGGCCTCAAAAGATTGGATCTTATGTATTGAATCTCTCAATCATAGTGTGAAAAAACACACCTCAAGGCACAAAGGCACTCGAGGCGAAACATGGCTGTGAGAAAAAGCCTTGAGGTGACCCCCTCGGACCCCCTGGTTGAGGGGTGCGCCTCGGATGCCTGAGGCGGTTGAGGCGAGGTGTTGAGGCGGGGCGAGGCGCTAGTTGAGGCGTTGAAGATTTTTTCAAGTATTTTTTTAAAGAAAATAATTAGTCCTATTCGTATTTTCATATGTTTATAAAGGCCTAGTTGTTGAGTATATATTTATGCATGATGAATGCTTTACTTTGACATCTTTCATATTCTTATTTACCATTAACATGTCCAATTATTTCAGTGAACTCCTACTACACCCTTAAACATATAAGAAACTACATGCGAATTCGAATACCCATATAAGAAAAATGTTTGTATTCAGCGAGACCCCCGTACTGATAGGGTATGGTGGCACATGGGGGACATTAGACCGTTCTTCATCTAGGTTCAAGATAACATACTTGTAGGATTCAAATCACATGATTCATATCAACATCTTGGATATCATTAATGTCAATTATAGCCAACCCCTTTTTGATTAGTGATAGTTATACCCAATAAGGCCTTAAATGTCGGTTTCGGTCACCATTTCGGTATCGACCAAAACAGAATTTCGATGGAATTTCGGTGGAATTTCGACCGAAATTTCGGTCATTTCGGTCATTTTTTGTACTAGGACATCCATATTTCGGTCATTCGATCGAATTTCGATTTCGACTGGAGATCGATATTCGACAGAAATTCGACCGAATTTCGCTGAAATTTGAGGCCATGATACCCAATGATTTCCTTTTGATTGGGTAGAAATTTAGTATAAAGATTTATGGCATTGACATATCTTTTTTTTCATGTCCTCGTCTTCATAATATCATCATATATTACATTGTTATATATTATTTGTCTGTCAGATTAGATTCTTTCACCAACAAATATATTTATTATGCTTTTTCTAATTTTTTTCCTATACAAGCTGAGGCTTATGTCTCAACCGCCTGGAGGCTATGCCTCGTCTTGCCTCTAGGGAAAACACCTCGTTCCGCCTTTTATTTTTTCAAACCTTGCTCTCAATGAATACATGGGACGTGGAGATCCTTATATAGTCTCACAGACAGACTGCAATCCTACTACTTTCTCTAACAAGCATTGTATTTGTATGGGTACCTACGTAGCCCTGTGTACTTTCCTAAGTACATACTGACCCTTCCATAATTTGTAATTATGCGTAGATCTCTGGATGGTTACTCTATTTTACACCCTAACCTGGCCTTTAGTCACTAACCTAACCAACCCCCTAAGGTTAATTTAATCCAATATAGATTCAGTTGTTGAAATAATATTTTAATCATTTTATTCACTTCTCCTTTGCTCCTCCCTCTCCCTCTCTCTCCCCTCTCGATGTTTATGTCGTGATATCTTAAAGATGGATAGATTTGCGAAGTTGGATCCTTCGATTTCAAGCTCGAGATTCTTCTGAAGAGATAAAGATGCAATCTAGCAGGCTTTGATGGAGGTGCATTGGTCTCAGTGGGGTTGTTCTTGTGAGAGGAGGCACTGGAGGAGGTGCCCAACAATTAAGCACCTCTGATTATGTAGAGGTAAATTCAACTTCTAGTGTCTCGCCAAAGTACAAGGATGAACATATTTTAACACAGGGATATGCCATATATTAGTTAGTAGTTAAGGGTCTGAGTGCTGCAGAGGAGGAGGTGGCAATTTCGATGATGATGGAGAGGTTGTAAGGGAAGAGTTAGTGGCTGCGGTAGCAGAGGATGTGGAGGTGGTAAGGAGGAGAGGTTGAAAAAGGTGAGAGAGAGAGGTGCTAGGGAGATGGATGATGCAGTTAGAGGAGAAGAGAGACATGACAAGCGTCACACGACAAGGGAGGAATGGGGATAGAAAGGAGAAACTTAGAAATTGGGGGGGGGGGGGTATTATTGGTGGAGGCACTCTCCGAACAGAACATCATTTCATAATAACATAGTTTCCTCCTTACAATAGACTACTCACCTTTTATATAGGTAGGAGTGATCTACAAAAATAGAAAGAGAATAAATTTTAAAAATCAAAATCAAACCTAATTAATCCCTGTAATAACTCTAATTAATCCAATCAAATAATAAGGGCCCTATCAATTTTGAGATCCTAATTTTATCTCACTTTATTTATCGAGGATAAAATCACAGATTGAAGGGAAATCCTAATGTCCTAATATGTTCTTGCATTGATTCTCCATTGTTTGCAAAAAAAACCTCGTCTCATGATGAGTTTGCTTCGTCATCAGGTCCTGCTTTTGGAGAATTCCATCTTAAATCCTTTGTCCAATCTTCCCAATCTGAGCCATTCCTTCTTATTCTTAACATTAGGCTTAAAAATTATTTCCAATAAGGGGCATTACTGCAATATTTCTACCCCTTAAAATAACTCCCCCTCATAGAACCTTCTTGTCTTTACTCTTTATATAATAGGTTTCTAGAGGAGGGGACTCTGAAAAGACCCCTTAATGTGGGATTTGATTCTATGCAAAGAGAAACCTTCCACACATATTAGAGTTATTCCCTCTTCTCTCTTAGGACGACAATGCTAGCCTCTCTTGGAGTTAGGCCAACCACATCAGTGGCACCAAGGGTTGCAGAGATGGAGCCTAGTTCGGAGGTCACAACTATGACTAGGGAGGTGCCAGTGGCAACGATAGCGCACTGAGTACTCACACTCATCGTTGCATCGAACCAAGTGTGCATTGGTGGTGGCTTGAGGTGGATATTTGTCTCCAGGTGCTCCAATGTCGTATTGGGAGCTTCCGCCAACCTTCGACAGAGCTGATCTTTGCAGGAGAGGCGATAGCGGTGGAGGCGTGAGCCACCATGGCGGTGGCAGTGCATGTAGGGGATCCAATTGTGGTTGATCTAGAGGATTGACCATTGCTGGCACACCATGTGCACGTCCTGGCCTCTATTTGGTGTCGGTTGATGGGATGACATGGAGATCATAACGTGTGTGTGGGTGCATGGCCTCACCCACTAAATGAACCTTAGGGGTGTTTTCTATTGTGGTATGGATTAATCGTGAAAGGATCCGTGGAGATTTCAGGATCTTCATCCCCAACACTTTTATTATTGATGATTTCTTCTTCTTCGTCTTCTTGCATAGTAGTTGTAATAATGAAATCTTCTTTCTTGATTGGAGTAAGTTGTACCATAGAGAGTAGATATGTAACTCATCCTCCCTTAGATGCTTCCGACGTATCTTTTTTGTGTTTTGGTAAGTTCTGTTTGATTGCATGGTAACTTCTTTTGAGGTAGGCTTTCACTCTCTTAGGGCACCTGGGGCTACCTAATGCGACCGTCTCTTTTATCTGGTCTACCGGCAGAAGATAAAAGATTCGAGCGAGGCAAACCATTGAGAGTAGTTATGTGACTAATATTCTCTTGTAGATGCGTCCGATAGATGCTGTCTTCCAACCTGCATGTCTTTTGGTAATTTTGGTTCATTCACTTTGATTGGGCGGTAACTTCTTTTTCGGCAGGATTTCACTGTCTCTAAGTGGGGCACCTAGCATTGTTGCGGGCTGGAGAAGAAATCCTATTTATTTCATCCAATGTTATTGAAACCGGACCGATTGGTGAACCAGACCTAGACCGGTTCAGTAATCGGTTTTGGCAGTTCGGATCAAATTGCTGAAATTTTGGTTCAACCACCGGTCCAATCGATTATTTGCAACCCGGTTTAATCCGGTTCATTCGAAATTCAACCAAAATTGAAAATTGAATTTATATTAAAATGATTGTGATGATAGTCGAATTTTGAAAGGGTTGGCTGAAAAATATAATTAATCTATTTATATTTTGGAGTATTTAGTTCAAATATTATTTATATTTATATGAATAACATTTAATGTTGTACATTCAAGAAAAATATTTTATGTATAAAGTAAGATATTTATATTATAAATTTATTTTATATTTATTTTAAGAGTGTTTGAGTGTATTTTGTACATATTTTAATTTATTCTCGTTTAGTTGCACGGTTCAACCCTTTTTTCCTTACCGGTTCGGTTTAATCCGATTTAAAAAATAATGACATCATCTAGTTGAACCGGTTTGATTCTATGGTCTAACCTGTTTTTTTGATGAGATTTCTGGTTCAGTCTCCGGCCCGATTTCAAAAAACACTGATTTCATCGAGATTTTCCTTGTGGATTTACAGGTCACAAATTAAAGATTGACCCCTGAATGTTATGTTTTCATTATTATCGAATAGTTTTAGCCATGTATGGCACCTTTAGATGTGTTTCGATCCATTATGTGAATCATTGCTTTGTTTGAATATCTTAATGGTTTTTATGCATATTCCTGCAGTTATTACTTGAGACCTAGGTCTCAGAAGGAACTTTCAAATGTCGTGTTTTTGAGATACAGATTGACTGAGCTTCTTGTCTCTGGATATTCTTGGTTGCTGTTAACTATTTTTTTTTAAATTTGTCCCCTTTTGCAGATGGGACAGCGCCCAAGGATTACTTCCGGGCTTCTGGATATAGCTTACCACAGAAAGGTGTTCTTCATGTGCCAATTATTCCAGTAGAGAAAAAAAGCATGCTAAAGCTATTGATAGAGTTATTCTACCAATGTACAGTGCCTAATCCAGCCGATCGTCCAACAGCTCAGCAGATTTACGACTCGATATGTGCTGTCGTCCCTGTGACTACAATATAATTATAAACTTCACATGATGTCAGCGACAAGCTTACAGGATTTTCGTGCTTGGTTGTTTAGGCGAAGAGATGATGCAGCCCACTGAGTTATAGTATATTTACCAGATAGTTCAATAGGTTGTGCTTCCTGCTCCACCTTAGGGAGCTGAAGGCCCCTTGTTGTATCAGTTCTTTGTATCCCTTTGGCAGTTAGTTTATTCTAATCTTGTTACAACGTTATTTGATTCAATATAAAAATTTTCCTCTGCCTATTTCATTGTAAGACTGGTATCTTTTTATTTTAATTTATTTACAGAATATACGTTTCAATCAAGCTTACTTTGTTGTGTAACATCAATAAAAGGCAATTCGCTCCATTTTATTTTAACAGAAAAATGGAGGTGCATCATATTCTTCCGTGGGAATATAACGTCTTTCTCTAATATTACCACAGTCAGTTCTCAAGCATACGCCGTTATTTCAAGTTGTATCCATGTACCTCAACTTAGATTGGTTGGACCTTTTGCTTGCTAAAATGACTTGTGTATTTGGCAATAAAAGCTTATAAAGACTGGGAAGGTCGATAGATCGGGGAATTCCCTTCATTGAAGAGCATATAAGGAATAACAAGTCAAGTACGGATGGAAATATATTGTTGATATATTGAGATGGACATGTTTAAGTTGTCGCTATTATCCTAGATATTTCTTTTCTTGGATATCAATTGATTTCACACAATATATCAGCGATGGTTGTCTTTGCTCTCCTGGGATCCTTGCTACAGGTCCATGAGAGCTGATAATATGCAACGGGTTCGCCTCCTTGTATCTCATGATATCAGCTCTTCGATAAGGATAGGTAGTTATTCATTTTTTTTTGTAGAAAAAATGAATGAAAAATACTTCCAGCTCTCCAGCGTACTAATACATGGATGGTACCAGTGCCGTCCCGACATGAAGACCTCTCTAGTCCATAGAAAGAGATGTACACGTACATTTCGGAGTACGCCGGTACACGTTCCTAAAAGCCATCTCTAGCTAATGGAGCAAAATAGACATATTGATACGTATGTGTAACGGTGCAAGATAAGCATGTGCTACTGAAGGGGACTCACGACGGGTTCATGAATGCATATATATATATATATATATATATATATATATATATATATATATATATATATATATATATATATATATATATAGGGAAAAGGGAGCCTACACCCATGTGTAGGTAACTTACCTACACCCAACTCTTTTTCCCTCAAATTTTTTTATTTTTTTGAATTCCTTGGAGAATTTAGATCACAATATATCACCATATCGTCATTCAAATTTCAACATATCAACATATATATATATATATACATATATAGGAGAAACTTCAAATGAGACGGGGTCTCATAGAGATTATAGTGAGCCACAATTTACAACCGTTTGATTAGAATTGATGGTCATGATTAAATCCGGTTTTCCAATAGAAAACCACCATCAAAACCGCCCTCCCTCCTCTTTTTATGGAAAATCTTAACATATTAACTACAATTCCGACTATTATGTTCGATTTGGAAATGCCACAACCGTCTCTCGTTTTTTTGGGCGGAAATGTAGGAGCAGAATGAGAGCTCCCTTTACGGAAGTAATTTATTACTTTCCATGTTTTTATCATTATCATAATCAGTCGTCGATACATTATCTTAATTAGTTAATCAATGCTTTCCATATTAAGATGGATTTGAAATTTATATATGTAAAGTCGGAACATGTAATAAGAATTGTATTTTACAATGCAAGAAATTTTTGTAATATATTATAAGGTATTTCAAAATATCGTCATACATTTGTAAAATTCAAACAACTTTATTAAAAATATAATTAAAATTTAATATTTATTAAGTACATAAATTCAAAATTTTGGAGTTTTATTATTAATTTAAAAAAGCATAGTATACTTTATGAGGCCATCATCTTTTTAATAAATTCGCTTAATTTTTAAATTTAAGTAGTATATGTTATTTCGTTTCATATCATAATATTTGTATTATTATACGTTACAATTTCAAATTATTGTTCATTTTTCAAATTGTCAACTAACATTTTCATATTAAATCTGTTAAAAAATTTTAAAATCCAAAACATAAATTTTGTAATTATAATAGATTTATTTCAAAAAAGTCTCATATAATAGCAACTTGTTAAAGTAGTATTCAATAAACTATACCAATAAAGTAATATTTTTTGTACTATTAGCCGTCCTGGCGTCTATTTTTAAGAAAGTAGTTTTTCCTAATTTGTAGTTCCGTATTTTTCTCTACTATCCCATTAAAATCGCACGTTCGTATTCTCTATATATAGAAATGTTTTATTGTCAAAACCATTCCATATAATGATAGTGGTTTTGATCCCATCCATCCGATTCTAATCCAACCGTATTTATTGTTGGCTCACTATAATCTCTATGAGACCCCACCTCATTTGAAAGGATCCCTATATATATATATATATATATATATATATATAGGAGTGATCCTATGAGAGCAAAAAATTGTGAGAGCATGAGAGGAATCATTCTGGACCACATGATTCTGTTTTCTCTCTCCTGGGTGAATCATGTGGTCCAGAATGATTCCTCTCATGCTCTCACAATTTTTTGCTCTCATAGGATCACTCCTCTCTCTCTCTCTCTATATATATAGGGGACCTTTCAAATGAGGTGGGGGCTTTTCTGAAATTTTAAAAGCCACTGCGAATTTAGTAAAAACTCTGTAACAGTATTGTAAAATATAAACTGTACATTGTAAAAAAATGAATTTTGTAAAATATAACATCTAAATTCAAATCAATATTTCCATCCATTATAATAATATTTTCATAATTTTATTTCACTATACATGTTGTGTTAATATTTATTATTACATGTATGAAACAAGAAATTGTAAAATATATTAGAAAGATGCCTAAATTGAGGGCGGCTCACCATATATATGGTGAGACCCCGCCTCATTTGAAGTTTCTCCTATATATATATATATATATATATATAGGGATTGGGGAGCCTACACCCATGTGTAGGTAACTTACCTACACCCACCTCTTGTTTCTTAATTTTTTTGATTTTTTTGAAATGGATCTTTAGGGGATTTACTTAGAATATTAAATGGAATATGTGTTTCAAATTTCATGTAAAACAGACATTCCTAACAGCTCCATCGGAAGGGGCCGATTTCAGCAAATCTCAGACCGTTAAAATTTGACTGTCATGATGGATAAGTTAGAAGTCTCGAAATAAGTTGAAATTTGAATGACGATATGGTGATATATTGTGATCTAAATTCCCCAAGGAATTAATTCAAAAAAATAAAAAAATTTGAGGGAAAAAGAGTTGGGTGTAGGTAAGTTAACTACACATGGGTGTAGGCTCCCTTTTCCCATATATATATATATATATTTCCTACACCCACATCTATTTTTCCTCAAATTTTTTATTTTCCTACACCCACATCTATTTTTCCTCAAATTTTTTATTTTTTTGAATTAATTCCTTGGGGAATTTAGATCACAATATACCACCATGCCGTCATTCAAATTTCAACTTATTTCGAGACTTCTAACTTATCCATCATGATAGTCAAATTTTAACGGTCTCAGATTTGCTGAAATCGGCCCCTTCCGATGGAGCTGTTAGGAATATCGGTTTTACATGAAATTTGAAACACATATTTCATTTAATATTCTAAGTAAATCCCCTAAAGACCCCTTTCAAAAAAATCCAAAAAATTGAGGGAATAAGAGGTGGGTCTAGGAAAGTTACCTACACATGGGTATAGGCTCCCCAATCCCTATATATATATATAAATATATCGGAAAAATGTGTAATGCCCCCTAGGGGGAGCTAACTTAGCTCCCCCGCCCCATTTCTCACATATTTTTTTATTTTTTTTTGAAATCCAAAATCGTGTAAATTCATTATTAAATCTCTATATTACGCTATTAAAATTTCAATCGAGACTCCTACGACCTCCATCCAGACAAGGTCAATTTAAAAAACCCTGTGACCGTTAAAAAATGACTGTCTGGATGGAGGCCGTAGGAGTCTCTGTTTCGCATGAAATTTTAGTAGCATAATATAGGGATATAGTGATGAATATTCACGAAAGAATTTTTTCAAAAAAAATATAAAAAATAGGGAAAATGGGACGGGGGGAGCTAAGTTAGCTCCCCCTAGGGGGCAACCCCATTTATCCCTATATTTATATGGGAAAATTGGGGCTGCTCCCTGGGAGTAGCCAACGAGCTGCTCCCATCCCTATTTTCCCTCAATTTTTATTTCTTTGGAAAATAAAAATTTGTATATTCATCACTATATCCCTCTAACATTCTATTAAAATTTCGTCAGAAACAGAGACCCCTAGGCCCTCCATCTAGACGTCATTTTTTAACGGTCACAGGATTTTTTAAATCGACCATGTTTAGATGGAGGCCGTAGGAGTATCTGTTTCTGACGAAATTTTAATAGAATGTTAGAGGGATATTATGATGAATTTACAAATATTTATTTCCCAAAGAAAAAATTTGGAGAAAATGGGGGGGGGGAGCAGCCCGTTGGCTTCTCCCAGGGAGCAGCCCCATTTTCTCTCTCTCTCTCTCTATATACATACATACATACATACATACACACACACACACACACACACACACACACACTCACACACACACTCTCTCTCTCTCACACACACACACACACATATGGGAAAAGGGAGTATGCTCCGGCGGGTGCAGCTAACTAGCTACACCCGGCCATTTTTCTTATTGGTTTTTTATTTTTTTTGAAAAAAAATTATGGAGATTTACTTAGTTTATTGACAAGAATATGTGTTTCAAATTTCATGCAAAACAAACACTCTTAGCATGCCATCTAGATATGGTCAATTTCAATAATTCTGAAACCGTTAAAATGTCATAGCCTTGATGGAGATGATAGAAATGTCGAATTTAATTGAAACTGGTATGATATCATGGTGATATATGATTATTTAAATCCCCCTAGGTTTCATTTTAAAAAAACAAAAAACCAATGAAAAAAATAGCCAGGTGCAGCTTCCCCAACCCATATATGTATAGGAGTGATCCTATGAGAGCAAAAAGTTGTGAGAGCATGAGAGGGATGATTCTGGACCACATGATTCACCCATGAGAGAGAAGACCAGGAGAGAGAAAACAGAATCATGTGGTCCAGAATCATCCCTCTCATGCTCTCACAATTTTTTGCTCTCATAAGATCACTCCTATATATATATATATGAAAAACTTGAATTAAGGTGGCACCTCACCACAATCATGGGGCGACACTCTATAAAGTCCGTTGGATCTTGATCTACGGTCATAAATGAAACCCCAAATTAAATCAAAACCACCATCCAAATAACATCCAACTCGCTACATTTAGAAACGAAATTAATTAGTTGCTATATTATCTCTTTGCTCATTAATTACTCAAATTAATTTACTAAATATATCATCCATCATAATAAACATCTCAAAAACTCGAAATTACCAAAATAATATTCGGCGAGGGTTCGCTCTCCCTCAAGTTCTTCGTCTTCCCTCGACGTAGAGGTGATGGATGTGTCTGGAGATGACGCTGGTGTGTGACAATGGCGTCGGCGGTGCATGGCGACGACGATGCATGCAGTAGCATGAGGTGGTTGGAAACAGAGGATGATGCACGTTCTTAGTAATTTTCTCTTTTTATTCATCTATTAATCAGGTTCCAGGGTATTTTAGATTGCTTTTGTTTTTTATTTGGATTTTAATTTTTCTTTTTGTTTTGATTACATCTCAATGCAATCTTCAAAGTTTCTCATTTATTTTATTTTTGAATCAGCGTTCCTGATTCACTAGTGGTTATGATTGAGTATTTTTTTCAAATACCGGTGATTACGATTTTGTAATTTATAACACCATATTGTAAAATATGCCAATCTTTTGTAAATTGATAACAAGTATTTCAAAACACGATCCTTTATTTAATCATATTTTCCGGAATATTCAACGTATTTTTAGTTCTTTTGAGTTCAATCATATTTTCTGGATTATTCAATATTTTGTAAGTTTGGGTTCCCCCGTTCTTTTGAGTTCAACACACTTTTCATTTTTTTCTTCTGAATTGTGTTTGTAGATTGAAATATGTAGAATGAGAATGAAAATGTCACATAAAAGAAAGAAATTTTTGATTAAGAATGTAAATATTTATTTATAGATAGAATATGTCCAAGGTTGCTAGTATCAATAAATGCTTTTTTTATTATAAAAAGTCGTGCATCTTGTTATATTTTCGCTCAAAAGATGATGTATTTTTCAAAAACCAAATTAGTTGAAATCCCATCGATTGCGAATTAAATACTAAAGGGATGTGAAATCCCATCGATTATGGATTATATTTTACATTTTGATCTACTATTTTACATAATTGATTGTATAATTTACGGTCTTATTCATTGATTTACAATTCTGCATGTATTTTTACATGTTACCCTTTTTTGGAATAAATGATAAACTACTGATTGACTTTTTATTTTACAGATTATCATATAATTGTTACAATGAGAGTGCAGATTTTACAAAATCTACACAAACTTTACAATGGATGACAAATTTCGATGGGCCCACGATATGAGAAATGCATTGGATGGACATAAAGTAATTTATACATTAGTAATAAGCAATTTATTTTACGAAAATCACATGAATTTTACAAAAAAGAAACAAATTTTACGAAAAAGTATCACAGCTTACAAACGTTGCTGTAACAGAATGTTCACAAAACAGACTAAAAAAATTTCAAAATAAATCGAATTCAGTTTAGAAAAAGACTATGAAATTTATAAAAAATGTTATATTTTACAAACATTACTTCCACATAATGTTAGATGATTATTTTCAAAATAAATCAAATGCAGTTTACAAAAGGAATGTTCACCATGTGTATATTAATTGATTAGCACATGATCAAAGCACCCTATATTTTGGGAAACACAGCTAAACAAAAATCTCCGTATATTAGGAAATATAGTTGTAATAAAAATCCCATCATTTTAAGAATTTTCCCCCACATGTATATCAATTTATTAGCACATGATCAAAGCATCATATATTTTAGGAAACACATCTACACAAAAACTACAAATTTTCGTCAAATTTGAGCTTTTTGCGAATATCAGTGGTCACGTATTTGTAATTTATAACACATGATTGTAAAATATCTTTTGTAAATTGTTAACGGTTATTTCAAAACGCAAACATCTATTTCATTAGATATTTCTGGAAAATTCTGTACGTCACTCGATATATATCTAAATATAGAACGACCAATGACGTGTAATTTACCAAATTAGTAGTAATTTAATCCACCACCATATTAGGAATGTTAGTTGGCACGAAAACCATCTAGTGGTTTCAATCTCATTCGTACTCTCATCATCCAATAACTTAAGATGACACCTTTCCATAATCAAGGAAAGGTACCATTACCACCTCAATTCAAGTGCACCATATATATATACACATATACATACATACATACATACATACATACATACATACATACATACATACATATACATACATACATACATACATACATATATATACATATATACATGGGTAAAATGTGTATGCCCCCTAGGGGGAGCTAACTTAGCTCCCCCCATCCTATTTTTCTCATATTTATTATTTTTTTGAAAATAAAAATTATGTAAATTCATTATTACATCCCTATATTATGCCATTCAAATTAATGAGAAACAGATACTCCTACGACCTCCATCCAGACGGAGTCGATTTAAAAAATCCTAAGACCGTTAAAAAATGACTGTCTGGATGAAGGTCGAAGGAGTCTCTGTTTCACATGAATTTTTTATGATATAATATAGGGATATAGTGATGTATATTCATGGAAAACATTTCAAAAAAATAAAAAATGGAGAAAATACCCCCCCCACACACGCACACGCACACGCACACACACACGCACATGCACACACACACGCACATGCACGCACGCACGCACACACACACACACACATATGGGTAAAATGTATATGCCCCCTAGGGGGAGCTAACTTAGCCCCCCGCCCCATTTTCACATGTTTTTTTTTTATTTTTTTTGAAATCTAAAATCGTGTAAATTCATTATTAAATCCCTATATTATGTTATTAAAATTTCATGCGAAACAGAGACTCCTACGACCTCCATCCAGACAGGGTCAATTTAAAAAATCCTGAGACTGTTAAAAAAATGACTGTTTGGATGGAGGCCATAGGAGTCTCTGTTTCACACGAAATTTTTATGACATAATATAGGGATATAGTGACGAATCGAGCCAGTCTGTAGGAAAATACGGGCACCTAACAGCTCGTTAATCTTTCCAAGATTGTATTCTCACCAACTAAAATTGACCAGATAATTTGGCCGAACCCTTACGGACATCACGTGTTGAGTTGGAGAAATTGAGGGTTTGAACTGTGTTTGAATTGTGTGAGTTCACTCCGCATATTTACGTGCAACGTAGAACTAGCGCCTCATTGAACATCGTGTTCTAATCGGTTCTTTTGACATCGAAGATGAATGATTGGGGGGATATTTATCTGGACTTTGCGAATCTCTCGTTGAACCCTTCAAGAAGTACGTCTTCACAGGTCCATGTGCAACTTGGACCAACCTGGACTCATGACCCTCTTGAGCCCAGGATCACTCACTCTCGGGATGGTTACTCTCAAACCATTCCCTTTCTCTCTTCCTACCTCATCGAGGAAGACCTTCGCCTCGGTGAGAATATATTGATTCATAAATCCTCTTCTAATCAAGAACACCTTGCTAATTCAAGCCATAAAGAAGATTCAAGTAAAATGCCTCCAAAGAAGAAAGAAGAGGAAGAAGAGAACCATGAAGACCCGATGAGAATGACACTAGCCAGATTAGCTGCATCTGAGCAGCAACACGCACTTCTCAGAGCTTAGTTAGGACAGTTGAATGTTGGGGTCGAACCACCAATGGATGCGGCATACAATCCTGGACTATATCAAATTCATAACTACTTGAGTCCAGTCGAACCCAATGTTGATTTTGAGTTGAAGCCGCACTTTCTGAACCTGCTGCCACATTTTGATGGGAATGCTTCTGAGGAGCCATATGCATTCCTAAGGGACTTTGAGCTCATCTATGCTAACCTCAAACATAATAATGTTAGCCAGGATTATATTAGGCTCAAAGCCCTTCCATTTGCCTTGGGTGGAAAAGTCGATTATTGGGTGAAGAATCTTGGAATCATCGTCACCACTTATGCCCAGTTCAAGGACCTATTCCTAAAGAAGTTCTACGCGTTGAGTAGAACTAACATGATGAGGACGCGCATTACGAGTTTTTCCCAGTTACCCCATGAAGCCTTTTGTGATGCTTGGGAAAGATCCAAGGATATCCTGCAAAAGTGTCCCTGTCATGGATTAGATGACAACATCTTGGTCCAGTCGTTCTTCACTGGTCTCAACCTTGAGATGCAGGGTTTAGTGAGCGCTGCCTGTGGAGGCAGCTATACATCACGAGGAGCGGATACCGTCTGGAGGGTATTCGAGCAGATGGCTGAAACTAGCCAATTACAGATGGCCAGCATGGCCTATACACCATCCCCCAGTTCACTCTCATCTGGAGGGGGAAAATCAGCTGTAGTTGATCTCTCTCAGGACGTGATCCCTAGCATGGAACTCCTTGCTGACAAGCTTACTGTAGTTGAGAGGATTGACAGGAGAATTGATGAATTGGACCGGAGCATGATAACGAGCATTTTGCGAGGGTCAAAATGTAGTGTCGCTGAGACGACCGCTCACAAGACACCAGTTGATCAGTAATTAACCCACATTAAAGAATAAATCAATTAAGTCCCAAAATCGTGAATTAACATTTAACTCTACCACAAAAATGCATAGTGAATAAGCATGTAGAGGTCGAACCACAGAGAGCAATAAAATTGGGTAGCCCACCTTACTCAAATACATCAGGGTCATCCTTATATGAACCCTAATCATGTGGGTAATTAATATTATTATATTATATTATTTATTTTTTTATTTTTAGTTTTGTATTTTGATTTTTTCATTTTCTGATTTTATATTTTCTTTTTCTATTATATATTTTTTAAATACTAGAATAGATAAACTATATAATAAAAGAGGTGATAAAATATTTATAAAAATATGCAAAAATACTCAAAAATTCAGAAATAAAATATTTTTGGTCTTTTTTTATGATTTTTTACAGTTTTTGTGATTTTTGGGTATTTTTTCCAAATATTTTTGGCATTTTTAAAAGTGAAAACAAAGGAAAACATGGAATAAATCACTGGCCGAGCTTAAAATGGGAAGGAAAAATATCAGATGATCTCAAAATTTTCCCAAATCAGTTTTAAAACAAAGAGAACAAAATATAGAACCTACAGGACCTGAGATTGGATTTTTTAGAGTTTTGTAGAATTTTTTAGTTTTTTTTGAAGTTTTTAGGTGTTTTCTAATTTTTAAGGTTTTTCTTTTGAAATTTTTAGTGATTTTTGGATTGACACTAAAATAGGATAAAATAGACAGTAGGTACTTTTTTTTGGAATTTTTTGAGGTGTTTTAATATTTTTTGGTATTTTCTAAACTAGACAGTAACTAAAATGCATGTTTTTTGATTTTTAATAAATATAGAAATGCATTAAAATGCACATGCAAAAATATGGCGTTAAAGTGCAAGTTAACATGAGCTTAAGTTAAATTTTATGGAATTTTTGGGCTCTTGGAACCACATGAAATAAATAAGACAAAGCACACAAAAATATTAAGCCTAGCAGGGGCATTTTTGCAAATAAAATAAATCCCAGGGGGTACTGTGCAAAAATACCTACAGAAATAAATATTAATTGTAATTTTTGGAACTAAATTACAATTTACAAAAATTACCAGGGTTTACATGCAATTTTCACGCGCCTCATGTGGGACTGCACTTGAGGCGCGGAAGGACCTATTTGTAATTCTATAAAGTTCAGGTTCCCTTCAGCAAAAATTACAACTTTATTTACACTTTCAATTTTATTTACAATATTAAAAATTAAATACAAAAATGCGGGGGGTCATATGTGAAATTTACCCCTTAAGTGGGCGCGGACGGACGGCGGAGGTGATTCCACTTTCCACGCGTTGCACATCCGACGGCTGGTACTGGTTCGTAGATGAAGGCTTCTGATTAGATCCGCCTCGCAGATCGGACGTTGATGGTTGGGCTTCATCTGACGACTCTCGTTCAATCTGGGGCACTCCTCCTGATCGGACGGCGATGAAGCTGTCTGGAAGAGCACAGGAAGAACTCGTGTTGGGCGAGCTTCGATCTTGAACCATGGGCTCCTCCAAGCTTCCCCCTCGTGTCTGAGATGTTCTGATCGTAGCTGGAGGCGTCCCGCATCTTCCGGTGGTCCTGGCATGGCTCCTGGAGGTCCAAGGAGCCCAGGCGAGGTCGATGAAGGTCGGGACTTCCAGGAGCCTCTTCCTGGATCGAATCGAGTCCAAAGGGGCCTCGTTGCTTCGTGTAACCTGCATAGGAAGAACCAGGGGAACGAGGGCTATCTCCTCGACCCTGGGTTTTGAAGCTTGGGTGCAAGATGGGGTGAGGCGGAGGAGCTCCGACGATAGGCGGAGGTGGAGCTCCGATTCGCAAGGACTGGGGGTCCTTAGTTGAACAAATACGGTCGAAAGATGGAGAAAATGATGGGGAACGAAGTGAGGTGAAAATGGCGATCGGAAACAGAGGGTATCACAATGAAGAAGTCGCAGGAGCGGAGCTCCGACGAACTTCAATTTAGCTATTTTTCGCTACTCTACTGATCTAGAAGCTAAACTAAGAACGAGAATGAAATGCTGAAACTAAAATCTACCTAAAAAGCAAGAAAGAACAACTCTTATACCTGGGGGCCTCCAGGGAGCAGGACGGATGCCGGAGCTCCGCCGTGGGCGCATCTCCTTCCTCCGCGAGCCTCCACGACCTTCAAAGGACCTCCAACTGTCACTTGGATGCTTGGCCGAAGGCTGGGGCTCTAGGGCTAGGGAAATGGCCAAAAAGTTTGGAGGAAGAAGATGGGTTATTTAAGTACATGTGTATGCGCCCTTATTGATAGGCTCAGATCAAAGAATCTAGGCTATGTACGCGCAATCTAAATGAGTGGCGTGAATGTACAATGAACGTGGCATAAATCTCGTGAAGTGATGGTTGTCAATGGAGCAACAAATCGGGCAAGAAAAATGCAAAAATAAGGGGGAAATTGGACAGTTCTGACGGGAGTCAGAGATGCAGGGGGAGTTGACCGGAGGTCAATATTCCCTGGCCTCTGATTGGTCCATATCAGCCTGAATTTGACTTTTTTTTACCCTAATAAATGAATTTATTATTATTTTTCTTATAAAATAAAAAATGTGTATTAATTGATGTAGTATTTATTTATGATTTTTATTTATTTTTTTGATGTATTTTATTATGGGTTTATTTTAATTATGTGTTTATAAGTATATTTATATGTATTTATTTTTATTTTGTACATTTTATTTTATTATTTTATTTTCTTATTTTATAAATTTATAACTTATTTTTGTGAATGTAAATATATTTTTATTTAATTTTTATGAGTTTATTTACATCTTTAAATAAATAGGTATATGTAATATGTAGGTATACTTATAGGTATTTTACCAATATTTTATATACACTTTATTTTTTTAATGTATTTTCTTGGTTTTTATTTTAGATTTATATTTTTAATAAATTATATGTAATATTTACAATATTATAAAAACATAGATGAATAAAGAATAAAATAATAAAATCCCTTTTTATTTATGTACATATAGATAGCATAGGTATTTTGCCTATGTGTTGCATAAGCTTATTTTATTTCACAAATTCTTTTTGAGTTTTCTTCTAATTTCAATATGTATGTGTATTATATATATTATTTACAAGATTCTAAAATGATCAATTTATAGAAATAATAAATAATGAATAGAATGAATATTTTAATCAGTACTATATACAATGAGGCCAAAAACCTAACTTTCACAGATGAACTCCAAAAATTATGAAACCAATTTTATTAAATAGTTCTTGGAGTGATATATACAATTAAAGTGATTTTGGGTGATTTTGAGTTTTCATTTGCAAGATATGGGTCTGTGAAGTTGAGATCCTGGCTTTTTATTCTGTGTATAAAATGTACACTGTGTATCATTTTTGTACAAACTCAATTTTGTAATTTTATTCACATTATTATCTACTACTTTCATGTACAAAGTTTCTCTATTTGATGAATGATTTATTATATACAAAATAGGTGTCAAAAATGCATAAATAGATAAATAAATAAATGAGGTATTTATTGTACTCTTGGCCCTTATCTCCCCCTACTTTATTCCTTGTCGACCAATTCTATGTTGGCCTTGGTCTCGAGGTTCGGATCATAAAATATTTGCAATATTTTTATTCCTTTTTCTTTTCTTCTCTTTATTCTATAATTTTGGCATTAAGAACCTTATTTTATGTATAATTAATACAATAAATAATGAATGCTATTATAGACAAATTGATACTATTTACATGCATTTGCTGGGGTTTTTAAGGCCAAAATGATAGAATAAAGGTGATGAAATGGAGATTCATCACCCCCCTATACTTGCCTTTGCTAGTCCCTAGCAAACACTTATGCAATAAGTTCAGAAAGAATCAAGAATAAGAAGAAAAGAAAAAGAAAAAATAAAGAATTTAAAGAATAAATTGAATTGATCATGATTATTAAACTCATCTGTACAAAATCAAAGCTTGGAGCTCAGGTTAGACCTTGGTGTGAAAATATGCGTGGAACCGGGTAGGGAACCAAATTTAAAACACAACAACCTTCAAGAGTCACAGAACTTGGTTCAAATCACCTCAATAGCCAGGTCAGAACTAGCCTACCTCATATGCAAACCCTTATGACTATGAAGCTGACTTGTACAGTGTAAGTGATGGTGGCTCTCCCCAACTGAAATGACAAAGAGACTGACTTCTCCAGAATGACAACCTAATGATTCGCTAATCCAACAGCTCTTTCCTCGAGGAGCGGGGTATTCCCTTCTAAGTTCAAGTGGCATCCAACTCAAGAGGAGGGGGTAGAGAAAAGAATGGACGGTAGCCAGTGTAGCTACTTATCCTAGGATGCAAGACCAGTGTAGTCAAGTCATCCAGCTGCAGGATCACATATTTGATTTTGGAACTCAAGCTTGCTTATTGGCTTTACAACATATGTACATACTTTGCAGGCATTTTATTTTTTTACAGGCCTGACCATTTTTTTTAAACATTATTCACAACATCATTTACATAAGGAGTTTTTCCTCTTGAGCCAATAGACTATCCCTCTTTTGAAGCTTTATTGCAACCCACACTCTCCTATCGTTAGACCTCATGGCTACTAGACCGGGTTGGGGTGCACTTCCCTCCCTAGACAAGGACGAGTGTTTCCACACGTGTGTGTCTCAGACTGGCAAATCCAACCCCCTCACCACTCCAACTGAGTTGAGCCAAGTGAAAGGTGCAAGTGTCCAAGTTAGGTCACGGTCGACAAGAGTCATGCGTGTGTCTTGAAAAGTTTAGTTAGTCAGTTGAGGTGACTTGAACCCAGCCCTGATTTCTCAAAGAATTAAGTATGCATAGACCTGAAGTACCTTAAACCTAGTTCCCATAAGGTTCTAGTGCAGTTAGGTGCGGTAAGATCTAACCAAGTTCCAATTTTAGACTTTATTGGAATGGTTCAATCATCAAGCTCACTCCAAAAAGAATATGAATGGTATGCTCATGCTATGCACAATGAATGATGCAATTTTTCCACAAAGAATTCATAAAAATCAAAGAATCTTTTTGCACAAAGAATTTTTGTAGATAAAAAGCTATACAAAAAGTACATACAATTATTTACACGGGCATGCCGCTTTATTTACAAAATTTATAGATTTTTAAAGACTTTACGGGTTTTAATGAAGTAATTTATTCAGGTCATCTTTTTATACAGAAAGAATTTTATGTATTTTATTTACGATTTACATGTATTTGTAATGATGATTTTATTTCTCAGATTTATTTTGAAAAGAATTTTTGCAAACTATAGTACACGATAATTTTTGCAAGCATTTACACACATTTGAAAACTATTTTTGCAAAAACTTTTTCACACTTGTCGACCAATTCCATGTTGGCCTTGGTCTCGAGGTTCGGGTCATAAAATATTTGCAATATTTTATTCCTTTTTATTTTCTTCTCTTTATTCTATAATTTTGGCATTAAGAACCTTATTTTATGTATAATTACTACAATAAATAATGAATGCTATTATAGACAAATTGATACTATTTACATGCATTTGCTGGGGTTTTTAAGGCCAAAATGATAGAATAAAGGTGATGAAATGGAGATTCATCTGAGCGTCTCCTGTGTAAAAACCATGTTGTACATAAAATACAGTTTTTCTTTATGCAGACTCCTCAAACTTATCATTTTCAAAAGATCTTTGAAGACTATAGTCCAAAATAATTTTACAAACATGTATACGTATTTGAAAATGATTTTACAAAGGTTTTTCACACAGAATAGATAGATTTTTCCAAATAATTCGACAACCAAAATTTTCAATCGTTTGCAAACTAATTTTCACACATTTTTGTTTCACTCAAAGAAAATAAATTTTACAACCGAAACTTATTTACAAAGGTTGAATACTTGTACACACTATTTTTCAAGCAATTTTTCACAAGATTTTCTCAAAGAGACATTCTGCACAAACGTTTTTCCTGACTTATTAATCAGTATAAGTACAAAGAGTCTGAGGAGCTCACAATCATCTTTCATTATTATAGAACTACTTTTTACATTACTTTTTAGCTTGAAGTGATGTTTTATTTTCCAGTATGAGTTATGGCTTATAGTATATACAAGGTATATACGATCCCCCCCTATACTTAGCTTGAGCTATGTCCTCATAGGTCGAAGAGAAAAGAGAAGACATAACTCGTACTGAGTATAAACAAGTCGAAAGAATATATATGACTAAGAAATGAACGAATGAGAAGTTGACCGTCCCCCCTATACTTAGGATCAAGTAATCCTAGGTATAGAAGATTGTACATAAAGCGGGGAGGGTCAAGGGTGGGAATACACAGATCGTACTCAGATTGTCTCCACCTATACTTAGGGTAAGATACTCCTAAGTATAGACAAGAAGAGGAGACAATGGAGAGGATCAGAGACTAAACGACTCGAGGTGCATACCCCCTATACTTAGGACAAGGTGCGTCCTAAGTATAGAAGACTGACAACAGGGGCAACATATCTTGATAGAAAAACGAAGATAGAAGAGAAAAGAAGAAAAGAAGAAATTCAGATAAACAGTTTTTGTGGTGCGCCGTCTGAATCTTCTGATGCTGCCAATGTTGTGGATATATCATCATGGTCCGCGAGCTGAATGGAGTCGACAACGACCAAGAATGTATCTGGTTCTAGGTAAGGCTTCAGGAGTTGACCATTGACGACGAATGGCTGTGCGTCAGGAGACAATTCTGATGAAGCAATACTTCCATTGTCACGCACTTCACAAACTCGGAATGGCCCTGTCCATTTACTCTTTAATTTGCCCGGGAAGATCCGCAACTTTGCATCAAATATCCACACCTTCTGTCCAACATCAAAGGTCTTTCGTCTGATGTGCCGGTCATGCCAGCGTTTCACCTTCTCCTTGTACATAAATGTGTTATCGTATGCATAGTTTCGGAATTCCAAGAGTTTGTTCAGATCATCCTTTCTTTTCTGACCACTTTTTCATGAGTCCAAATTGCACCTGTTAATTGCCCATAAAGATTTGTGAATTAATTCAACGGGCAGATGGCACGGCTTCCCGTATACAAGACGATAGGGCGACATGCCCAAGGGAGACTTGTAGGCTGTTCTGTAAGCCCATAGGACCGAGTCCAAGAGTTGGGACCATTCTTTCCTGTTCGGCCTGACAAGTTTCTGCATGATAGTTTTGATTTCTCTGTTTGATAAATTTGCCATGCCTTTGGTCTGAGGATGGTAAGGAGACGCGACATGATGATCGATGCCGTACTCCTTCGTCAATTTCTTGACCTCTTTGTTAATAAAATGACTACCCCCGTCTGATATGAGAATTTTCGGTATCCCAAACCGCAAAATGATGTTCTTCTTCAAGAACTGACACACTGTTCGGCTGTCGGCGGCTCGAGCGGGGATAGCTTCAACCCAACGACTCACGTAATCGACGACAAGAAGGATGTGCTCAAAACCTTGACTGTTAGGGAAGGGTCCCATGAAATCAATGCCCCATGCATCGAAAACATCTGCTATATGAATGATTTTCAGGGGCATCGAATCTTTTGCAGTGAGTGTACCCTTCAATCTCTGACAGTCAATGCATCATTTGACAAACTCTGCTGCATCCTTAAGTAATGTGGGCCACCAGAAGCCACACTGAAGCACTTTGGCTGCCGTACGGTCTCCAGAGTGATGTCCACCAGATTCAAGCCAGTGACAATGCTCGAGGACACTGTAATGCTCCTCCTAAGGAATGCACCTGCGCCAAATGCAATCCGCCCCTTCCCTTAATAAAAGAGGATCCTCCCAATGATAGAACCGGATGGTCAACATAAATTTATTCTTTTGATTCGTCATCCAATCCGATGGTGTTACCCCCGAGGCGAGGTAATTCACTATATCAGCATACCAAGGAAGGGAATCCACTGCTAAGATTTATTCGTCAGGAAAGGTTTCTGTAATGGGTGCACTGTTCGGAGGAGGCTCGTGCTGCTCAATTCTGGAGAGATGGTCTGCTACCACATTCTGAACTCCAGGCTTGTCCTTGATTTCCAAATCAAATTCCTGGAGGAGAAGAATCCATCGAATCAGTCTTGGCTTGGCATCCTTCTTCTGCTGGAGGTACCGGATAGCAGAGTGGTCTGTAAAAATGGTGACTTTCGATCCAAGCAAATATGATCTGAATTTCTCAAGGGCGAAAACCACGGCCAGCAATTCTTTCTCTGTTACTGTGTAATTTCTCTGTGCTTTATCTAATGTTCTGCTGGCGTAGTGAATGGCATAGGGCGCTTTCTCTTTCCTCTGTCCCAGAACAACCCCGACTGCAAAGTCTGACGCATCGGTCATGATCTCAAAGGGAAGAGACCAGTCTGGCGGCTGTAGGATTGGAGCCTGAGTAATAAGCTCCTTCAGCTGATTGAAAGCAAGGAGAACCTACTGATCTACATTGAACTCAGTTTCCTTGCACAGAAGTTCTATCAAAGGTCGGGCAATGCGGCTAAAATCCTTGATGAATCGTCTGTAAAATCCCACATGCCCTAGGAGTGACCTTACATTTTTCACTGACTGAGGTGGCTCTAGATTGGCAATAACATCCACCTTTGTCGGGTCGACTTCCATGCCACGTTTGGAAACGACGTGGCCCAGTACAATGCCTTCAGTGACCATGAAGTGGCTCTTTTCCCATGAAAGTACCAAATTGACTTCGCTGCATTTCTGAAGCACTCGGTCCAGGTGCTCAAGACAAGAGTCAAAACTATCACCATAGACAGAGAAGTCGTTCATGAACACCTCGAGAAAACTGCCTACCATCTCGGCGAAGACTGCTAGCGTGCATCTTTGGAATGTTGCAGGTGCATAACATAACCCAAAGGGCATTCTCTTGAAGGCGTAGGTGCCGAACATGCAAGTGAAGGTAGTCTTCTCTTGATCTTCAGGAGCGATAGCCACTTGGTTGTACCCGGAGTACCCATCCAAAAAGCAGAAGAACTCCTTGCCTGCTAGTCTTTCTAGAACTTGATCAATGAATGGCAAGGGGAAGTGGTCCTTCTTAGTTGCTGCATTAAGACGGCAATAGTCAACACACACCCGCCAGGATGTTGGTACCCGAGTGGATATTTCCTCTCCTTTGTCATTGGTAACCACAGTAAGCCCGGATTTCTTCGGAACTACATGCAGTGGGCTTACCCATTTTGAATCGGAGATGGGGTAAATGAAGCCCGCTTCACACCATTTCATTATCTCTTTCATGACGACGTCTCAGAGGTTTGGGTTCAACCTTCTTTGGAATTCGCAAGACGGCTTGGCATCTTCTTCCAGATATATGTGGTGCGAACACAAAGCTAGATTTATCCCTCGGAGATCTGATACGCACCAACCAAGTGCCTTGCGGTTCTTTTCTAGAATCTCAAGAAGATGAGATTCCTGATCCGAGTTCAGCCTGCTGCTGATGATGATCGGATACATGTATTCTTCATCCGTAAGGAAAGCATACTTCAGGCCTGCAGGAAGTGGCTTGAGTTCTGGTTTTGACTTGTCCAACTTGTTGGTCACTTCAGACAATGTGCGGGTGGTAGGATGTATTTCTTTGATGGAGCTACCATCCTCAGCATTCTGTTGAGATCCTGGTGAAGTGCCGAACGGTTCTGCGCTAGGCTCATTGTGTTCGGTCTGGAGTGAATACTCGGGCTCAAAGAGATGCGCCTGCATCTGAGAATCTGTCTCCCAAGAATCATCGGAGCATAAGGTAACTGTGCTTTCCAAGTCCTCCTCTAGAGTGAGGATTTCTCGGGTCCATGAATCATTCAATGACAGGGATGAGTCTCTGATCTCTGCAATAAAGTCACAGTCTGCTTATGATGCTGCATGGCTCTCATCAGTCGTGGCGTTCGGCTCTCTGATCATGTTTATAGTGATCTGCTTGTTGTTCGAGCTAAAAGTAATCTTGCCAGACCCGTAATCAACCACTGCACCTGAGGTACGCAGGAACGGTCGACCAAGGATGATAAGGGTCTGGAGCAGAGGTGCTGGTGAGTCCATATCAAGGACTACAAAATCAGCTGGAAATTACATCTCCTGTACCTTAACTACAATGTCTTCCAATAGAACCCGGGGCCGCTTGATGGATCAGTCAGCGAACTGGAGGATCATTCGTGTCTACTTGAGCGGACCCAGTCCAAATTCTTGCATTATTGATGATAGCAAAAGGTTGATGGAAGACCCACTGTCAAGGAGAGTACGCTCGAAAACTTGATCGAAGATCTCAGAACTGATAAGAGGTGCTCCTGTGTCTTGTTTCTTCTGTGGGAGATTGCTGATAGTTGCAACAGTGGCCATGGAGAGCACGTGCTTTTCTACATCATTGCGTCTGTTCTCCTGTGCTGGGCGACGCTTACTCGTACACGCTTCTTTCGGTCCTTTCTTGACAGCTGGCATGTACTCCACAGCCTTTAGTAAGGGAATCTCAACAGCTAGATTGTCTAGTATTTCTACAACTCCAGGATCAGACAAAGCACTTTTTCTTTTTGCATTTTTTTTGGATTTTTGTATTGCATGAGGGAAAGGAATATGTATATCTTTAGCAGGAAAAACAGAGTTCTTATTTACATCAAAACCATCACCCATAGAATGTTGTACATCCGGATTACAAAAAGGATTACAAACTGTATCCTGACATGCTGGTACTGAGGGGCGATCAAAAAGTATAGCGTATGCTCCATCGGCTGGTGAGGGATCAATGAAGGATATCGAGAGATCCTCAAGCGCATCACGGAAGCGTGAGCGTCGTATCGGATACGACGAAGAACGACTAGTCGCACTAGTTGTTCGGTGCAGCGGAATTTAATAATTTTATTCGATGAAACCACATGATCCAAGAACCATTCTCGGATCGTTTCATCTATAACCACAACAAGTATAATGCAATACCTCTTGAAGCGTGGTTGATCGAGTCTCTAAGAGAAGAGACCTCCTGTCTCAAGTCTGATCGTCGGAGAGATCGCTTGCGAGCACGGGGATGAACCGCGGTGTCCTCGCAATCCAAGAAGTTGATCCAAGCACGGTTGCTCCTGATCTCGTCGCACGAGATCGAACGTCTCCTTCGTAGGCGAAGCACTCGAAGTAGACGAAGAACCGCAGAGCGTCGAAGCGGTAGCACGAAGGCGCGTGCGACGACGATTCTCTCCACCAAGGTGGACGGCCACCAAGAAGAAGGGGGAGAGAGGGCTGTCGAGTATGAGAGAAAGAGAGAGAGAGTTTTGCTACAATAGCATGTGTAAAGAGAGAGCCAAGAATGCCTCTCTATTTATAGGGTTTTGGGATCCATGGATCTCAATCCATGTGTCATATAAAATCAATGGATGAGATTGATTTATGACAATCCAATGGTCAAGACTGTTGTTGGTAAAAGCCAACAACTTGTGATTTAATTTTGATTAAATATATTTGATAAATCAAATAAATATAATACCAAATTAAACCGCACAAATAGAGAGAGAGAAAATAAGGTAGATACACCTTCCTCTTTGGAAGGGGGGACGGCCACCAATTCCCTCAAGGAATTGGTTCCGCCCCCTCCTTTCCAAAAGGGAGGGGCAATCTCCTTGATTTTCTCTCTACTCAATTTCCAACAACAATTTGTTGGTATTTTAATTCACCAAAATAATTCTCAATTAATTTGGGAATATTGCAATCTTGACATTGAATTATTGTGAATCAAATTCACAACCCAAAACAAAATGTAATTTACATTTTCAATTAATTAAACAATGTGTATCCAATACACATTAATAATTAATCTACTAATATAAATTATATTTACCTCTCTCTAATACATTATAAATCACATTTATAATATATTAGGAATAATTGGATATTACTATCCACATTATTCTTATCCATAATAATTAAAACACATTTAATTATATTGGATAATATCTCATACATCATGATAATTAAATCACATTTAATTATCAACTTCTCTTTGCTTAGATCTCATGGAATTGTTCTTAAACCATTTAAGAACAATGCTATTTCTCCTCAGATACTTGGAGATAAGGACAGGGCGATTGTATTGTTCTACGTATAGTGACTTGGATATTGAGATCACTTCTCAAATCCAGATCCCATGGACCTCTCACAGATGCTTGATTAAATCAAGACCGTATACCTAATCTTCTCATTGCATCTGAATCTCATTCAGATCAATATCCAGTAAATGGACTAAGATTAGGTCACTTTTCTGATGAGAGGAGTCACTAAAATCCAGACCTCTTTCATCACTCCCTCGGAATGGAAGCGTCATGGTTATACAATCGTTTATGATCAAATCACCCTTCAGGTATTCCCAATACCTGCACATCCTGCATACTGGAAGACTCATGATCATCATAAAGATAAAGATCACTTTTACACTGTCATCTTCATAGTCTGATCATTAAGTTTCTCAATCTTGGTCCTTGGGATATGGTACAGATCATATGCTTTCACAAAGAATATATCTTACCTTCAAATTCATATCATGCTTCTAAAGCATGATGATCATGCATGGAATTTGGTCAATCCCAATACCTCATGAGTGAGCTCATGTCTCCCGGTTCACAAGTGAACCTGTATGATCCCTTTGAGAGATCATATTACTCATATGCCCTTACATGCACACCAGCTCGCCGGTGTGTAGACCTTGATTAGGTCATCAACCTATTGGTCTGCCAAATGTACATGCTCAGACATATAGTAATATATCTGTCTCTGGTCAGAGGATGTTTGCCTGTGATGTGACAGTATTCATCATAGGTCTTTGGTTATCTCGATCTCGTTAAGTCAACTCATTGACTCAACTAATCTGATACCTCCGAATCAATATTCCTATGCAGAGGACCTGCATCAAGAGGTCGGTCATATATCAGTCTAATGAGATGGGATTGCCATCTCCCACTCAGACTGGAGATCACTACTTGTTAATCATTGATGATGCTTGATGAGTCCTCTATCTAACTCCTTAGATATTCATCCAAGCATCAGCCTCTATGATTCAACCATTGAATCAACAGCTGTATGATTATCAAGTTGGCCATGGTACATAACCCTTATTGTACAGAGGGACCTTATAGTGCATTCATTCATTCAGTATCAGAAAGGGAGTGAAACAAGAAATCAATAACTTTTATTGATAAATCATTTATTACAATAACATTTATTGTAGGAATGGTTCGCCTCAGGCTCACATTGCTAACAATCTCCCACTAGCCCTCAGAACCATTCAGGAACAAGCCTTAAACCCATACTCATTACATGCTGGTCAAAAACCTTCTGTGTTAGAGGTTTGGTAAGAGGATCAACAACATTGTCGGCGGAGGCTACCTTGGTGATGATGATGTCACCACGCTTCTGAATCTCCCGAATGATGTGGTATTTCCTTTCTACGTGCTTGCTCTTCTGATGCCATCTGGATTCCTTCGCATGGGCAATGGCTCCCGTGTTATCACAGAGTAGCGGGATGGGAGTATCAGAGGAAACTACGCCAAGCTCCTGGACGAACTTGGGCAACCACACCGCCTCCTTTGCAGCATCCGATGCGGCAATGTATTCGGCTTCTGTTGTTGAATCTGCTGTAGTGTCCTGCTTCTTGCTTCTCCAGCTCACAACACCACCGTTCAACAGGAACACAAACCGTGATGTCGACTTTCGATCATCAATATCCGATTGGAAGTCAGAATCTGTATATCCCAAGACTTGGAGATCACCATCTCCATAGACCAAGATGTAATCTTGCGTCTGTCTTAGATATTTGAATATGTTCTTTACTGCATTCCAGTGTTGTTCTCCATAGCAGGATTGGTAACAACTTACCACTCCCACTGCATGGCAGATATCTGGCCTAGTACACATCATGGCATACATTAAGCTTCCTACGGTTGATGCATAAGGACATCCAGCCATGGCCTTCTTTTCCTCAACAGTTTGAGGAGCCATTCCTTTAGACAGGTGGATACCATGTCTCAAGGGTAGGAATCCTTTCTTGGAACTATCCATACGGAATTGTTCAAGAATCTTCTTAATGTATCCTTGTTGTGACAATCCCAATATCCTCTTCTCTCGGTTTCTGAACAGCTTCAGACCCAAGATGTAAGAGGCTTCTCCAAGATCTTTCATCTCAAAGGTATGGGACAACCAAATCTTTACACTGGTCATCATCCCTGTATCATTCCCAATGATAAGGATGTCATCTACATAAAGCATGATGAACACAATGGCGCTCCCACTAAGCTTCTTGTACACACAAGGTTCATCAGGATTCTGCATAAAATCATAACTCTTTATGGTTTCGTCAAATCTGATGTTCCAGCTACGAGAAGCTTGCTTGAGCCCATAGATGGATTTCTTCAGCTTGCATACTTTGCCATCCTCAGTCATGAAGCCCTGGGGCTGCTCCATGTAGATATCCTCCTCGAGGTATCCATTGAGGAAAGCCGTCTTGATGTCCATCTGCCAGATGTCGTAGTCAAGATATGCAGCTATAGCTAGCAATGCCCTGATGGATTTAAGCATAGCCACAGGAGAGAATGTCTCATCGTAGTCGATGCCTTCTCTCTGTGTGTAGCCCTTGGCTACGAGCCGTGCCTTGAAAGTCTCTACTTTCCCATCAGGTCCCCTTTTTCTCTTGAAGATCCATTTGCACCCAATGGGTTTCACCCCCTTAGGTGGATCCTCTAGGGTCCATGCACCATTCTTATGCATGGAGTCAATTTCTGACTTCATTGCTAGCATCCATCTATCCATGTCATGATCCGCGAGTGCTTCATCAAATGAAGTAGGATCATTGTCAGTTTCTCCTGACACATGGAATCCATACCTTTCAGGTGGTGCAACCACCCTCGAACTCCTTCGAAGAGGTATGGGTGTATCATCTTTATTTACTTCTTCAATTTCTGGTTCAGGAAGCTCAGAATCCTCAGGGGATTAAATGAGTTCCTTTACTTCATATTTATCTTGACCCTTAAGGAAATCATTCTCCAGAAATTTCACATCTCTAGAAACAAAAACCTTCTGAGTCTCAGGGTCATAGAGTTGGTATCCAATACCATCTCTAACATACCCTATGAAGTAACACTCACGAGAGCGAGATTCTAGCTTGCTTGCATCCACATTCTTTGCATGGACCAAGCAACCCCAAACCCTCAAGTGATTAACACTAGGTTTGGTTCCATACCAGAGCTCATGAGGAGTCTTAGGTACAGATTTGCTAGGAATCTTATTCAGGATATATATTGCAGTCTCTACTGCATATCCCCAGAAACTAAGTGGTAAATGTGCTTTTCTCATCATTGAACGAACCATATCCATGATGGTTCTGTTGCGTCTTTCAGCAACACCATTAAGTTGGGGAGTTCCAGGAGGAGTGAGATTGGAAATAATTCCATTCTCTTTAAGGTATTCCTTAATTTAATCTGATAGGTACTCGCCACCTCGTTCAGATCGAATTCGTTTAATCTTCCTATCGGTTTGGTTCTCAACCAAAACCTTAAACTCTTTGAACTTTTCAAAGGTTTCAGACTTATGACGTAATAGGAAGATAAACCCGTATCGCGAATGGTCATCAATAAACGTCAAATAATATCGATATCCATTTCGGGTCGCGGTACTGAAGGGACCGCATACATCAGTTTGTATTAGGTCAATAATACCTTCACATCTTGTAACCTTGTTACGAAAAGGCATCCTGGTCATTTTTCCTTGAATGCAATTTTTGCAAGTAGTCAAAGGTTGAACCTGTAGAAAATCTAAAGGTCCATCCTTAATTAATCTATTGATCTTATCAACAGACAAATGACCAAGCCTTTGATGCCAAATCTCATTTGAGAGATTTTCATTCTCCCTGGATCTTTTAGGGTTTTTATTAGTGCTTGTAACATTCATAACACATTTATCAATGCACAATTCATAGAGTCCTCCAGAAGTCAAAATACCATCTACAATATATTTATCATAACGGTTTATGACTAATTTATTACAGAACAGGAATGAATACCCACTTATAACTAGCTTAGATACAGATATTAAATTCCTTCTGACTTCAGGTACATAAAGACACTCTTTAAGTACTAGGACTCTTCCACTAGATAATGATAGTCGACAAGTCCCGACGACGACTGCTGCAACACTTGCATCAGATCCCATCTGGATGACTATCTCCCCTTCTTCAAGCTTTCTAGTTTCCTGAAACAAATGCAACAAATTGCATACATGAACAGAAGCACCAGAATCAACAACCCAACTTCCTTCTCGTCCGACGAGAAAGCTGGTTTCAATGATAAATGTAGATTTCATACCTGCTGGGGCTTTACCTTTGTCGATCGACTTCATGTAATCCGGGCAATTACGCCTCCAGTGCCCCGGCTTCTTGCAGTGGTGACAGACGTCGGTTTTCTTTGACGCCATTAAAGTGGATGCATTGGAAGATGAGGCAACACTTTGTCCCTTCTTCTTTCTCTTCTGGGCTGGGCCCTTCCGAGAACCTTGCTTCCGACCGTGCTTCCCTTTGACCTGTGCAACCATTGCAGTGCTAGTGGGACCATCTTTCTTCATTACGTCTTCTGCAGACTTTAATGCAGCAAGAAGCCCCGCATTTGTCAGTTCCAGCTTATTCATGTGGAATGACACCACAAAGTTATTGAAAGATTTGGGCAATGACAGCAGAATGAAATCAGATTGCATGTCTGCATCCATCGTTGCCCCCAGAGTCTCTAGCTCTGACAAGTACCCAAACATTTTGAGTACGTGTTCACGGAACGAAGTCCCTTCCTGCATCTTGCAGCGAACCAGTTCTTTCATAACATTGTACCGCTGGGTGCAGTTAATATCACCAAATATATCCTTTAGATTCTGCATGATATCCTGGCAAGTACACATCTCCACATGTTGTTTCTGGAGAACATTGGAGAGAGAACCCAAGATGTAGCATCTAGCCAAGACATGATCTTCATCATACTTGTCATTATATGCTTGATCTTCCTTAGATTTAGGGTTTTCAAGTTTGTTTTCAGAGAGCACATAGCTGATGCGCTCTGCCGAAAGCACAAGCTCCCAATTACGGATCCAATCCGAGTAATTTGGTCCGGTCAATTGGTTGACCTTCAGAAGCCTGCTCAGTGGGTTCATGGACTTCATTTTCTGAAATTGAGAATGCACTATATTAGAACATATAATCATATATTCAATTTAATTTTATTTGATTAAGGCATTTTTAAATCAAATTAGTCTTGCTATGTCAACTATGAAAGTTTATTCCCTTATTCACTTTCAAAGTAGGAGATATACTTACCGATATATCTCAAGCAAGAACTGGGATCTCCTCTTTATCTTTGTTACATCCCAATAATATGAGAAACTGTAACTCCAATAAAGAGAAGCGGGAACACATTCCGCCTTGCAAGTCCAACTTGCATTTCCCAATTCGGTCTTTAATACCCAGGCCCACCACCCCTAAGGTGATGTTGACCTGTCATTAATTGAACCAACCGTCAACAGGATTAGAACTCGCTGTACGCAATCCAATATCGCCCCAATAATATGAGGATCCAATATTGGGGTCACTACGCATACGGCCTTACTCTTTCAAGAAGCAAAGAGTCCGATCCAGATGCGCTTGTATATAGGAGCTGTCACTTCGTACATGCGTCTCCTATATACAATCCCTGGAGACGGTAACCCTTCGCCTTGATGGGAGACCATGGATGTCACTTATGTGATCCTCCACCTCTTATTCAAATTTAATTAACTACTATGAATCACATTCATATAATTAATTCTTCCAAGGGAATTATTAACTCTAATCATATTAGAGTATTCTCAATTGGATATAATTAACTTAATCATATTAAATTAATTATCAATCCAATTTAATCAATCAAACTTAATTTTATGCTTGAATATATATATGATATTATTCTCAAAGTACATATTAATTCGTATTTTAATAATTAGAAAAATACATCATAATCCCTCGGACATTATCCTGGCCCTACCCGCTGTCATGGCCAGTACCGACGGGAGTGGGGCGGACCACATACGTTGCAACCCGCTGACCCGGCGATCCCCGACTAGACACCATATCCGCCTCGGGAAAGGATAATGCCAAATTGATTATTTTGTACTTGAGATGATCATCGGTTCTTCAACCGAAATTATACCATATAGTAATCAAAACAATTTTGATTTTAAGGAAATTTGCTAGGCAAATTCCCGAGTCCTATTCAAGCAAGAAGTTTGATGATTGTAATTCCAATTAAGGTTTAGATCAAATCTAATCAACTAATTGGTTGGGGCCAAGTCAATTAAGGAAATAATCATTCTCTAATATTTCACAAATATTTTTCATAATTATTTCTCGAAATTAACAATTAATTTTTTTAATTGACAATCACATGGTTCTTGATTAGGAAAGCAATTTCAGCAGTGACCCCTACTTACTAAAATTAGCATATCTCAATCATATTAAATCCAAATTAAGCAAAGTCAATTTCTAAAGTTTGCTAATTTGATTTAGGACAGAACCTAAGTGATGTTTCACGTATTTCGAGGCAAGTCTAAACAGCAATTAACATTTTAATCACGTTTAGATTCACAGTTCCCGCAACAGTGCATACATGTTCATTAAAACAACCATATCTCGAGCATACGAAATCCGATTTACGCAAACTCAAATCCTATGGTTTCCTTATTTAATGGCAAACATAATACAAGTATAAAATTCGTGTTTAAACAATTTAAACAGTACCGAATTTATTTACTAAACAGATCTGCGAAATCAAATGCGATGAAAACTTTCGCGACTTTAGCGAACCCAAGTCGTCCTTGGTTAACGAATCACTACTCGAAACAGTCAACCTGGCTCTGATACCACTTGAAGGATATGGAGAGATCCTCAAGCGCATCACGGAAGTGTGAGCGTCGTATCGGATACGACGAAGAACGACTAGTCGCACTAGTTGTTCGGTGCAACAGAATTTAAAAATTTTATTCGATGAAACCACATGATCCAAGAACCATTCTCGGATCGTTTCATCTATAACCACAACAAGTATAATGCAATACCTCTTGAAGCGTGGTTGATCGAGTCTCTAAGAGAAGAGACCTCCTGTCTCAAGTCCGATCGTCGGAGAGATCGCTTGCGAGCGCGGAGATGAACCGCGGTGTCCTCGCAATCCAAGAAGTTGATCCAAGCACGGTTGCTCCTGATCTCGTCGCACGAGATCAAACGTCTCCTTCGTAGGTGAAGCACTCGAAGTAGACGAAGAACCGCAGAGCGTCGAAGCGGTAGCACGAAGGCGCGGACGACGACGATTCTCTCCACCAAGGTGGACGACCACCAAGAAGAAGGGGGAGAGAGGGCTGTCGAGTGTGAGAGAAAGAGAGAGAGAGAGTTTTGCTACAATAGCATGTGTAAAGAGAGAGCCAAGAATGCCTCTCTATTTATAGGGTTTTGGGATCCATGGATCTCAATCCATGTGTCATATAAAATCAATGGATGAGATTGATTTATGACAATCCAATGGTCAAGATTGTTGTTGGTAAAAGCCAACAACTTGTGATTTAATTTTGATTAAATATATTTGATAAATCAAATAAATATAATACCAAATTAAGCCACACAAATAGAGAGAGAGAAAATAAGGGAGATACACCTTCCTCTTTGGAAGGGGGGGGGGGACGACCACCAATTCCCTCAAGGAATTGGTGCCGCCCCCTCCTTTCCAAAAGGGAGGGGCAATCTCCTTGATTTTCTCTCTACTCAATTTCCAACAACAATTTTTTGGTATTTTAATTCACCAAAATAATTCTCAATTAATTTTGGGAATATTGCAATCTTGACATTGAATTATTGTGAATCAAATTCACAACCCAAAACAAAATGTAATTTACATTTTCAATTAATTAAACAATGTGTATCCAATACACATTAATAATTAATCTACTAATATAAATTATATTTACCTCTCTCTAATACATTATAAATCACATTTATAATATATTAGGAATAATTGGATATTACTATCCACATTATTCTTATCCATAATAATTAAATCACATTTAATTATATTGGATAATATCTCATACATCATGATAATTAAATCACATTTAATTATCAACTTCTCTTTGCTTAGATCTCATGGAATTGTTCTTAAACCATATAAGAACAATGCTATTTCTCCTCAGATACTTGGAGATAAGGACAGGGCGATTGTATTGTTCCACGTATAGTGACGTGGATATTGAGATCACATCTCAAATCCAGATCCCATGGACCTCTCACAGATGCTTGATTAAATCAAGACCGTATACCTAATCTTCTCATTGCATCTGAATTTCATTCAGATCAATGTCCAGTAAATGGACTAAGATTAGGTCACTTTTCTGATGAGAGGAGTCACTAAAATCCAGACCTGTTTCATCACTCCCTCGGAATGGAAGCATCATGGTTATACAATCGTTTATGATCAAATCACCCTTCAGGTATTCCCAATACCTGCACATCCTGCATACTGGATGACTCATGATCATCATAAAGATAAAGATCACTTTTACACTGTCATCTTCATAGTCTGATCATTAAGTTTCTCAATCTTGGTCCTTGGGATATGGTACAGATCATATGCTTTCACAAAGCATATATCTTACCTTCAAATTCATATCATGCTTCTAAAGCATGATGACCATGCATGGAATTTGGTCAATCCCAATACCTCATGAGTGAGCTCATGTCTCCCGGTTCACAAGTGAACCTGTATGATCCCTTTGAGAGATCATATTACTCATATGCCCTTACATGCACACCAGCTCGCCGGTGTGTAGACCTTGATTAGGTCATCAACCTATTGGTATGCCAAATGTACATGCTCAGACATATAGTAATATATCTGTCTCTGGTCAGAGGATGTTTGCCTGTGATGTGACCGTATTCATCATAGGTCTTTGGTTATCTCGATCTCGTTAAGTCAGCTCATTGACTCAACTAATCTGATACCTCTGAATCAATATTCCTATGCAGAGGACCTGCATCAAGAGGTCGATCAGATATCAATCTAATGAGATGGGATTGCCATCTCTCACTCAGACTGGAGATCACTACTTGTTAATCATTGATGATGCTTGATGAGTCCTCTATCTAACTCCTTAGATATTCATCCAAGCATCAACCTCTATGATTCAACCACTGAATCAACAGCTGTATGATTATCAAGTTGGCCATGGTACATAACCCTTATTGTACAGAGGGACCTTATAGTGCATTCATTCATTCAATATCAGAAAGGGAGTGAAACAAGAAATCAATAACTTTTATTGATAAATCATTTATTACAATAACATTTATTGTAGGAATGGTTCGCCTCGGGCTCACATTGCTAACAATCGGCTGCTGCTGGCGGCTCCTCCAAGGCTAGCGCGGCTTCGCTGCGGCTGCAAGCTTCTTTTTGTTGTTTTTGATTTTGCTGATTTTTTTTTGTATTTTTAGCTGGGGATGCTGGCACTGCACGACGACTAGAATGGCTTCTCCTTCTTCTTCTTCCTCACCCGCCCTGTAGCTGGCACGGCTGATGCGGAAGATGACGATCCACCTGTTTCTTTATTCACCCCATTCTTGGTAGCAGGAAGAGGCAAGGCCCTATCGCTCCTGAGAGTAACAGCATTAGAATAAACAGTAATATCATTTTCAGACACAAACATGACATCACATTCTACCCGCTCTTTCTTTTTGAAGTTATTGGGGTTGGCCTCGACCTGAGCTGGGATAGTGGTTCTGGTGGCGGTCAGGTCGTCGAGCCTCTTGGTCATATCCGCCAGACCTTTGACGAGTTGGGCCAGAGAATCCATGGTAGGGTTCACAGGAGGTACCTCGGTGGGTTCAGTGTGCAGACCACGCTGCTGTTGCATGGGTGGGTGCGGAGGTTGTTGCTGGTGGTGCTGGGGTGGTGTAGGAAGTTGAAGTTGTTGATAAGAGGGGGGAGGATACTGCTGATACTGCTGAGGTGGAGCAGCCGCATACTGATGAAACGGCTGTGAGTGGCGGTATTATGGCCGCTGGTATGGCTGATTCTGCCTCCATTGATTTGCATACTGGGGAGGCTGATGATACTGTTGCGGTGGTTGAGAGGACTGTCCAAAGGGACCACCCTGAGTTTGGTGGTATTGCCGGTTGGCAAGTGGCTGACCCTGCGGTTGTCCCATAGGACGGGTCAGCTGTGCTTCATTACTCCATACCCCGTTCACTTCCTGAATCAGGGGTGGTGGTGGGAAGACTGGATCGGATCCTGAAAGATACTCTGGTTGGTACGCAACCATCTGGTGCTGCGGCTGGCCCTGATCGGGCGCCTGCATGTAGTACACGTGCTGGACTGCCGGTGGCTGCTGACTCGACTGAGATTGATGCTGCGGTGGTTGCTCGTCTTTCTTCTCAGCTGGAGCTTGTGATGGTGCTGTCGGTTGAACAGAGTTGATGGTGCCCACCAATAGTTCAAGATGCTTGGTGATCTGATCAAGCTTGTCAAGATTTTGGTCCTCTTCTCGATCACAACGAGTTTCTCAAGATCCTGTGATCGCTTCTCAATGATATCAACTTTAGAGAGATGGCCCCCGATGATACTAAGGTTGGAGCTCTCATCTCTCTCTGCTTCTCGGGACGCTGCCATGTGTACTTGTTTCTGGAGGATCTGGGGCTGCATCTGGTAGGCTTTTGATGAAGAGAGGGCGACCTCTCCTTCGGCCATTTCTTCGAATATCTGCCAGACCACGTCTTCATCCTTGTTGATTTGCGAACCCCCACATGCCACGTCAACGAGCCTTTGGCTCTCGATGTTCTGTCCCCCAAAGAAGTGTTGGACCAAACTGGTCTTCGGAATCTATGATGGGGACATTTCACCTGCAGATCGGTGAATCTCTCCCATGCTTCGTGTACGGACTTGTGAGCTCCTTGGAAGAAATTGCTGATTCGGGCTCGCATCTGGTTGAGCCGACCGATAGGGTAAAACGTATGCAGGAAAGCTAACTTCAGCTCCTCCCAGGTCGTCACAATCTTTCCTAGATGGTTGACCCAATAGAGGGCCTTGTCCTGTAAGCTGAAGGGGAACACCATCATTTTAACAATGTCCAAAGGGACATTGGGATAGTGAGTGATGCGGCAAATGCGTGAGAACTGCTGCAGGTGAATGTACGGCTCTTCACTGGTGTTTCCATGTAATGTAGGGAGAAGAGCAAGGAAATGGGGTTTCAGCTCAAAGTGAGTGTGTACCGATGGAATGAGGATTCACTCGGTCATCTGGCTGTCTCTAGGATTGTACGTCTCTTTTAGTGTAGGCTTGGGTGGTGGTAATTCTGGTTCGTCATCGTCATGTGGACCACCACCTCCACCTCTGCCTCCGCCTCCTCCTCCCTCGGCTCGGTTCATCACATCATTCAACATATCCTGAAAAGCTATCTGGCTAGGGCCTGCTCGGTCAGCTGCTGTTGGATGGCCTGGATAGACGCCAGCAGTTGTGCATTAACCTGATTCTGGTCTGGCATCTGTCCTTCTGGTTGGGGTGGCTGCTGACCCTTGCCCTTTCCTTGGTGAGCCATGTCGGGGTCTGAGTCTGACGAAATGAACTCCGGAGTAGTCTCCAGGGTTTGCTCTGTCTTCTATCTGCAGAATGAGAGAGTCCTGATCAGACCACTCGCAATATTGTACAACTGTCATGATGAAGCTGGAATTCAGGTCAACCCCAGCATGTTGTGAACGGAAAAAAGAGATGTGGACTATAATCGACTTCCATTCACAACGGCGAAATTGGGACAAAAGTGATCCCGACTTATTAGGTGGTCAACAGAAAGGTAGAAGATGAGGAGTCTGGAGATCAATCCGCAAGGTCCGGATCGGGTTCTCAGGAATCACCTCTAATTTATTGGCAGAGTTGAGTCTATGGAATCGATGTGGGTGTCGACGGGGTCCCGACGGAAACCATCCATGGATCAACTTCGCGAAGCACAAGAGAGGATCGGATGTTGGAAGAAGGATACAATGGTCAACGAGGAATAAAAAGGAGTGCAAAACAGTAGAAAGACTCGACTGAGCGGGGTGGTCAAAAGAGAATGACACAACAAAATTTGCGCAAAGGCGCGGGACTCGATCTTTGAACCTTAATCTAGATCCATACAAACGCAATATGAAATTGGGTTCACCAACGCACGCCATGTGAAGCCGTAAAGGTTCGGCTATTTATTATCTTTTCAGTTTTAGCATTGTTATTTCAGGCAAATCTTTTAACAAGTCCTTAGCACGCTAACCTTATAGGAGAGAGTACTGCCAGAAAAGAATCCCGTACTTGTCGTCCTCCTTTGTATCCTGTAGTCTGTACTTTTTAAGGTCCTTGTAACCCTTCCTGGATTCCTACTCAGCCAAAGAAATAGAGAGAGGAAGTCGATAGGCGAAACCAATACTTCGGTTCTCGCTCGCAACAGAATCACCCGTGGGCGTGCAAGAACCTACTCGGACGCAAACCGATGAGACAGACACCCCCGTGAAGGTGTGGCCTATGCTCAGTACTTTAGACCATGCCGATGTTCCACACAAGGCAGGAACACCATCGCTGACAAGGCCCTACTCGGTCACGTACGATAGAAGCGCCATTAATTCGGAAATCCAGGTGATACACAAGGCAGTTTAAATCCTGTGATTTTGGCTCTATTCCTTATGGGACGTGCCTCGCTCACGGGAGTAGGGTTTTGGTCCCCCTCCAAAGGTACCTGAAAACAATGAGGGCTTTATGAACCCGGTACAATGATAGTCCATTATGGATTTTAATTAAGGTCAAAGTTTATTTAGCAGTCCCCTTGTTTTAGCTTTTTGTATTTTCACTTTTTTTTGAGTCTGTTTTCATATCAACTCCTAACATTTTTGTAGATTTCCATTTAAGTCCTAGGTGCTCAAAATCAGAGGGAGATAGCAGAAAAGCCATGCAAGTGGTTCCATGATGGAAATCTCACCATTGAACCGAATGATGCATGCTGAGTTAGAAGACTTACAGTGCATCCCAGCTCTCTCCATGCGGTATGCAAAACAGAATTTTTTAAACCTATCTACATGGCGGTATGCAAGCGACAAAATCGTCCTAAACATTAGCTGCTATTAGCGTGAAAAACCATAAGTCGGTCACCGCCCTTCAATCCAGGAGTCCGGTCTAGGCTCACCCCTCCTCTCGACACATCGAGTTCAGGAGAAGCGCTTGGCAGGGAGAGCTCGCAGCACGTTGGCTTGAAGGGGGTGAGGCGACTGTTTACAGTTTGATCTAAGTCCAAGATCGTACTATAGGTGCATGCAATATTATTAGGGTGTTTGGACCTAGTCTACTCGATCAAGCAAGCCTATGTCTAGGGGCTCCATGCACACAAAACAAAGTAAAATAAAGGCGGAAAACTCAAAACAGCGAAAAACAAAGAAAATAAGGCGGAAAACACGAGAAAACCGCGACGAGGCCCCCAGGTGAATAGATACCCGGGCACTGGACCTCGTTGTGAAGAGTAGAGTCCAAGTTATATTACATGCCAAAATTGTCTCTCTCTCACCATAAATTACAAAAATAATCCTAATTGCTTGAGGCATATCTAATTCCCATCTCCTTGCATCCTTGGTGCTCTCTCCAGCTGGTCATGAAGTGAAGACCAAACTCCTCCAAGCTCGGCTGCCTTGGCTCCCTAAGAAACCATCCTCGCGTGGTGGGCTCTCGCAACAAAGTCACAAAGAGATCGAATTAGTATAGCTCAATTAATGAAATAAAGCAGGAAGGAATTAATCACAACAAATAAATAAATCATGTATGGTGATTAATTGCAAAGAAATAACTGCTCACAAAATCAATGATAAATAAATTTCCAAACAAGAATGACAAAATGTGATAGGCTACGCTCATTGCTCCCCGGCAACGGCACCATCTGATAACGGGCATTTTGCGAGGGTCAAAATGTAGTGTCGCTGAGGCGACCGCTCACAAGACACTAGTTGATCAACAATTAACCCACATTAAAGAATAAATCAATTAAGTCCTAAAACCGTGAATTAACATTTAACTCTACCACAAAAATGTATAGCGAATAAGCATGTAGAGGTTGAACCACAGAGAGCAATAAAATTGGGTAGCCCACCTTGTTCAAATACATCAGGGTCATCCTTATATAAATCCTAATCATGTGGGTAATTAATATTATTATATTATATTATTTATTTTTTTATTTTTAATTTTGTATTTTGATTTTTTCATTTTCTGATTTTATATTTTCTTTTTCTATTATATATTTTATTAATACTAGAATAGATAAACTATATAATAAAAGAGGTGATAAAATATTTATAAAAATATGCAAAAATACTCAAAAATTCAGAAATAAAATATTTTTGGTCTTTTTTGAATTTTTTACTGTTTTTGTGATTTTTGGGTATTTTCCAAATATTTTTGGCATTTTTAAAAGTGAAAACAAAAGGAAAACATGGAATAAATCACTGGCCGAGCTTAAAATGGGAAGGAAAAATATCAGATGATCAACATTTTTCCCAAATCCATTTTAAAACAAAGAGAATAAAATATAGAACCTACATGACCTGAGTTTGGATTTTTTAGAGTTTTGTAGAATTTTTTAGATTTTTTGAAGTTTTTAGGTGTTTTCTAATTTTTAAGGTTTTTCTTTTGAAATTTTTAGTGATTTTTGGACTGACACTAAAATAAGATAAAATAGATAGTAGGTAATTTTTTTTGGAATTTTTCGAGGTGTTTTAATATTTTTTTGGTATTTTCTAAACTAGACAGTAGCTGAAATGCATGTTTTTGATTTTTAATAAATATAAAAATGCATAAAAATGCAAATGCAAAAATATGGCATTAAAGTGCAAGTTAACAGGAGCTTAAGTTAATTTTTATGGAATTTTTGGGCTCTTGGAACTGCATGAAATAAATAAGACAAAGCACACAAAAATATTAAGCATGACAGGGGCATTTTTGCAAATAAAATAAATCCCAGGGGGTACTGTGCAAAAATACCTACAGAAATAAATATTAATTTTAATTTTTGGAACTAAATTATAATTTACAAAAATCGCCAGGGTTTACATGCAATTTTCACGCGCCTCACGTAGGACTACATGTGAGGCGCGGAAGGACCTATTTATAATTCTATAAAGTTCAGGGTCCCTTCAGCAAAAATTACAACTTTATTTACACTTGCTATTTTATTTACAATATTAAAAATTAAATACAAAAATGCAGGGGTCATATGTGAAATTTACCCCTTAAGTGGGCGCAGACGGACGGCGGAGGTGATTCCACTTGCCACGCGTCGCACATCCGACGACTGGTACCAGTTCGCAAATGAAGGCTTCTGATTAGATCCGCCTCACGGATCGGACGGTGATGGTTGGGCTTCATCCGACGACTCTCATTCAATCTGGGGCGCTCCTCCTGATCGGACAGTGATGAAGCTGTCTGGAAGAGCACGGGAAGAACTCGCGCTGGGAGAGCTTCGATCTTGAACCATGGGCTCCTCCAAGCTTCCCCCTCACATCTGAGATGTTCTGATCGTAGCTGGAGGCGTCCCGCATCTTCCTGTGGTCTTGGCATGGCTCCTGGAGGTCCAAGGAGCCCAGGCGAGGTCGATGAAGGTCGGGACTTCTAGGAGCCTCTTCCTGGATCGAATCGAGTCCAAAGGGGCCTTGTTACTTCGTGTAACCTGCATAGGAAGAACCAGGGGAACGAGGGCTATCTCCTCGACCCTGGGTTTTGAAGCTTGGGTGCAAGATGGGGTGAGGCGGAGGAGCTCCAACGATAGGCGGAGGTGGATCTCCGATTCGCAAGGACTGGGGGTCCTTGGTTGAACAAATACGGTCGAAAGATGGAGAAAATGATGGGGAACGAAGTGAGGTGAAAATGGCGATCGGAAACAGAGAGTATCACGGTGAAGAAGTCGCCGGAGCGGAGCTCCGACGAACTTCGATTTAGCTATTTTATGCTACTCTACTGATCTAGAAGCTAAATTAAGAACGGGAATGAAATGCTGGAACTAAAATCTACCTAAAAAGCAAGAAAGAACATCTCTTATACCTGGGGGCCTCCAGGGAGCAGGACGGATGCCGGAGCTCTGCCGTGGGCGCATCTCCTTCCTCCGCGAGCCTCCACAACCTTCAGGGGACCTCCAGCTGTCACCTGGATGCGCTCTTGGCCGAAGGCTGGGGCTCTAGGGCTAGGGAAATGGCCAAAAAGTTTGGAGGAAGAAGATGGGTTATTTAAGTACATGTGTATGCGCCATTATTGATAGGCTCAGATCAAAGAATCTAGTCTATGTATGTGCAATCTAAATGAGCGGAGTGAATGTACAATGAACATGGCATAAATCTCGTGAAGTGATGATTGTCAATGGAGCAACAGATCGGGCGGGAAAAATGCAAGAATAAGGGGGATTGGACAGTTCTGACGGGAGTCAGAGGTGCAGGGGGAGTTGACCGGAGGTCAACATTCCCTGGCCTCTGATTGGTCCATATCAGCCCGAATTTGACTTATTTTTTTACCCTAATAAATGAATCTATTAATTTTTTATTATAAAATAAAAAATGTGTATCAATTGATGTAGTGTTTATTTATGATTTTTATTTAATTTTTTGATGTATTTTATTATGGATTTATTTTAATTATGTATTTATAAGTATATTTATATGTATTTATTTTTATTTTATACATTTTATTTTATTATTTTATTTTTTTATTTTATAAATTTATAACTTATTTTTGTGAGTGTAAATATATTTTTATTTAATTTTTACGAGTTTATTTACATCTTTAAATAAATAGGTATATGTAATATGTAGGTATACTTATAGGTATTTTACCAATATTTTATATACACTTTATTTATTTAATGTATTTTCTTGGTTTTTATTTTGGATTTGTATTCTTAATAAATTATATGTAATATTTACAATATTCTAAAAATATAGATGAATAAAGAATAAAAGAATAAAATCCCTTTTTATTTATATACATATAGATAGCATAGGTATTTTGCCTATGTGTTGCATAAGCTTATTTTATTTCACAAATTCTTTTTGAGTTTTCTTCTAATTTCAATATGTATGTGTATTATATATATTATTTACAAGATTCTAAAATTATCAATTTATAGAAATAATAAATAATGAATAGAATGAATATTTTAATCAGTACTATATACAATGAGGGCCAAAAACCTAACTTTCATAGATGAACTCCAAAAATTATGAAACCAATTTTATTAAATAGTTCTTGGAAAGCTATATACAATTAAAGGTGATTTTGGGTGATTTTGAGTTTTCATTTGCAAGATATTGGTCTGTGAAGTTGAGATTCTGGCTTTTTATTCTGTGTATAAAATGTACACTGTGTATCATTTTTGTACAAACTCAATTTTGTAATTTTATTCACATTATTATCTACAACTTTCATGTACAAAGTTTCTCTATTTGATGAATGATTAATTATATACAAAATAGGTGTCAAAAATGCATAAATAGATGAAAATGAGGTATTTATTGTACTCTTGGCCCTTATCTCCCCCTACTTTATTCCTTGTCGACCAATTCCATGCTGGCCTTGGTCTCAGGGTTCGGGTCATAAAATATTTGCAATATTTTATTCCTTTTTCTTTTCTTCTCTTTATTCTATAATTTTGGCATTAAGAACCTTATTTTATTTATAATTAATACAATAAATAATGAATGCTATTATAGACAAATTGATGCTATTTACATGCATTTGCTGGGGTTTTAAGGCCAAAATGATAGAATAAAGGTGATGAAATGGAGATTCATCTGAGCGTCTCCAAGATTCCAAAACAAATGGAGGAGTTGATTGATAGGGTATCTAAGATAAAGATACCTACCGTGACTGCACCCTCTGCTCCCGTATACCGAGTTCACCATGTTCAGGAGCAGTTGGTGTCAGGGCAAACCCAGCCGTGGGAGAAGGACCAATCCTACGCCCAATCTTTCCAGCAGCCACCTCCATTAGCAGAGACAGTCCAGGAGGAGCCTCCACCGGTTTGGGAGGTGAATGGGATATGGTATACTCAGGACCCTGCCAAGAAGGGAAGTACGAGAGACCGACAGACCTATCAGCGTCCCCCAACCTTTCACAACACCACATTCTCCTCCGCACCACCTCCTTCACAGCAGAGCCCTGGATTCCAGCCACCCCAGCAGCAACGGCAACAGTACCAGTAGTATGGCCGACATGGCCATTACCAGGCAGGCCAGCAGGGACCGCAACCCCAGCAACAACAGCAGAGGTACTACTCTGGCCAGCAGGGCCAGTATTCCCGTTCTTCTTCCCAGTATTATCCCCTTCCTTCATCATCTAGTCCCGTGGATATTCAGCAGCAGATACTCGACGAGCTACGTTCCTACAGGAATGAGATTCATGACTTACGGGTGGATGTCAACCGCCTGTCCAGATGGCGAGACGAGCAGACTGCACCCTCTACCTCTATCCCATCCCAAGTTCAGGCAAACCCCAATAGCCTGAACCGTTCTAGTTCTCAGCAGCACTTTAGTCAGGTATACTATTCAACATCTCTTAGATCTGAACATGAGATTCTTTCGTGTGACGAGGCTAACCACATGTCACTCAGGAGCGGAAGGACCGTGACCATACCTGACCGGACGAGGGACACGAGGAGGGGCATCTCTGGAGCTCTACCTGAGGAGTCTTCAGAAGACGAGGAGGAAAGGCAGCATATTCCGGAGCCCCATCAGCACCATTCGAGGATTTCTACTCAGGGAGCCGAGAGGAGGAGGAGAGCGCGTATGCAACATCGACAACATGGATATTCTTCTGAGTGTACGGAGGGCCTTGCATCTCCGGTTGTGGCAGATACCACTCCAGCTTCTATTCCACAACCTTTAGTAGATATCTAGATTTTGATTCCATGTTGCATCAAAAAGATTCATTTATGAAGAACTCTGTTTCTGTTAATGCAAAGAATGATCTTTCAGTTCATGATTCAGACTCTTCATCATCTGTTTCCATAGCTTCAATCCCTTTCCCCCGTGCTATTATAGCAGGAAAGCGCATCAAAAAGATTCAGAAAGATGACCCTGATATGGCACGGTTTTGTAAATAAAACATCACTGTAAAGGTGCCATTTGATGAATATGTGGCTAACCATCCTGCCTTCCAAAAATACCTTAAGGTGATATGCACACCTACAAGGGTTAGCAGGAAGAAAGATAACCGAAATATAAAGACACATGTCTTATCAGTAGCCACAACCTATTGTCTCAAGAATCAGACTTTGCCAAGGAAAAAGAGAGACATGGGTGCTCACTATGTGGAGAGTCGTATTGATGACATTGCGTTTGCATGCACACTCTTAGATAACGGTTCTTCAATCAACTTGCTTCCCTTAGCATTATATCAGAAATTGGAGTTGGGACCACTTCGCAAATCTAGAGCTTTACTCCAATTCGCTGATCGTTCAGTGAAGAGACCTAAGGGAGAAGTGAAGAACGTCGTTATCTCGATTGAGGGGCAGAACTATCAGGTTGACTTCACAGTCTTGGACATGGAGACCCCCAATCATTGGAGAGAATCTCAGATCATTCTCGGGCGACCCTTCCTTAGGACCGCATGCACAGCTTTTGATTATGGTATGGGAATGATGAAGTTCCATTCTCCAGGCAGAGAAGTGAACCTTGAGATGAAGCAAACCAAGTGTCAGCGACCCGATTCAGAGAGTAGTACAGAGTACTCATCTTCGGAGGCAGATTGCAGTATGATTAGCACAATCAAGATTTGGGGACAGATTCCTTCAGGACAGAGCGAGTCCCTTTCATCTGGAAAGGGCATAGTGGATGATGCAGTTTAGCAGGTGTTGTCTGATATTGTGAGAGATGCATCTACCTATCCCCATGATGACATAGAGATCCATCTGGATCTGTCAGTTCCATCCCCTTCGGAACAATCATGGGACATAGATGATGAGTCGGACGCGGCTTTAGCCGAATTACTGCGTTTCTTTGGCGTCCCGACTCCCCATACTTCTGAGTTGGTGGCGAGTACTACTCAACTTAGCCCACCTTCATGCAGCACGGAACCAGATTCAGATTCAGTTCAGCCAGATTTGATTGATAATACCACATTGCCAGAGCTGAAATCACTACCTCCTACACTCAAGTACGCCTTTCTTGCAGGACCCAAAGAGAGATATCTTGTCACCATTAGCTCAGACTTGACTTTAGAACATGAGTCTAGGTTGTTAGAAGTCTTAGAGAGGAACCGCAAAGCATTAGGTTGGACAGTGTCGGATCTCGTGGGCATCAACCCCGCTCTCTGCTCGCACCACATTTTTACTGAGGATAATGTGAGACCTTCCTGTGAGTTCTAGAGGAGACTTAACCCCAATCTACAGGAAGTAGTGAAGAAAGAAATTGAGAAATGGTGCAAAGCAAGGTTTATATACCCTATTTCTGACTCCAAGTGGGTGGCCCCACATCATGTTGTCCCGAAGAAGTCGGGAATTCAGATGGTCACCAACGAGGAGGGGGTAGAGATCGCGACACGAGTACCCACGTCGTGGCGTGTCTGTGTTGACTACATGCGCCTGAATGCTGCGACCAAGAAAGATCACTTTCCCTTGCCTTTTATTGATCAGATATTGGAGACACTCGTAGGGAAAGAGTTCTTCTGTTTTCTTGATGGGTACTCAGGCTACAACCAGGTGGCCATTGCCCCTGAGGACCAGGAAAAGACCACATTCACATGTCCATTCGGTACTTATGCTTTCAGGCGCATGCCATTCGGGCTCTGAATGCCCCGGGCACATTTCAGCGGTGCATGATAGCCATATTTGCCGAGATGGTGGGTGATTTCCTGGAAGTGTTCATGGATGACTTCTCGGTCCATGGTGATTCTTTTGATACATGTCTAGCGCACTTGGATCGAGCCCTCACGAGGTGTAGAGAGGTGAATCTGGTACTCTCTTAGGAGAAGAGTCACTTTATGGTGACAAAGGGTATCGTGTTGGGGCATGTCATCTCCAAAAGGGGAATGGAGGTTGACCCTGCCAAGGTGGAGGTGATCAAGAAACTCGACCCACCTACCAATGTGAAGTCAGTGCGGTCATTCTTAGGGCATGTCAGATTCTATAGGAGATTCATTCAGGAATTTTCAAAGATCGCCCGCCCACTGATTGAGCTCTTAGGGAAAGACACAGAGTTTGTTGTAGATCACAGGTGTCTGGAGGCCTTTGAGCTCTTAAAGAGGAAGATTTGTGCCTCGTCTATCCTACAAGCTCTTGACTGGTCTCTCCCCTTTGAGATCATGACTGACGCTTCAGATTTTGCTATAGGAGCCGTGTTAGGACAACGACGATATGGGATCCCGTTTGCGATCCACTACGCGAGCAAAGTATTAGATATTACATAGAAGAATTATACAATGACTGAAAAGGAAATGCTCACTGTAGTATGGGCCCTCGAGAAGTTCATATTATATATTTTGGGCTCTAAGGTGACAATTTACACCGATCACAAAACTATTCAATATTTAATGGAAAAGAAGGACGCGAAGGCGCGTCTTCTTAGGTGGATTTTACTCCTCTAGGAATTTGATTTGGAGATAAAAGATAAATCTGGAGTGAAGAATGTTGTAGCCGATCACCTTTCTCGGATTGAACTTAAGGATTCTCCTGATTATGAGCGGATTAGAGAGACCTTCCCAGATGAGTCAATTTGTGTTATTGACTCACTCCCGTGGTATGCCAACATGGTGAACTATCTTGTCTCCAAGCAGGTTCCCCATGGTTGGACTAGGAGCAGCATTGATCATATGAAGTCGGATTTGAGGAGATACCACTGGGACGATCCTTTCCTTTTCTTCGAAGGACTGGATTGTGTTTGGAGAAGGTATATTCCTCAGGAGGAATACCAGAGTGTCCTCACATATTGTCATTCACTTGAGGCTGGAGGACACCATTCGGGAAAGAGAACCACTCACAAAGTACTTCAATGTGGATTGTATTGGCCGACCTTGTTTAGAGATGCTATTGATTTTATACGGTCGTGCCCGATTTGTCAAAGGATGGGAGGGATAGTTGGACAGAGAGATGAGATGCCCATGCAACCGATGATTATTTGTGATGTTTTTGATGCATGGGGCATAGATTTTATGGCTCCCTTTCCCAACAGCCAAGGACATGAGTACATATTGTTGGCGGTTGACTATCTATCTAGGTGGGTGGAGGCTATCCCAACCCGAACCGCAGACAGAAAGACTATTTGTAAGTTTGTGAGAGATCAAATTATTGCTAGGTTCGGGGTGCCAAAAGTTTTGATATCTGATGGGGGTAGCCATTTTGTGAACCGAGATATGAGATCTTTAGCTAAGGACTATGGATTTGAGCATAGAGTTACTAGTCCTTACCACCCACAGTCCAACGGTATGGCAGAGGTTTCGAACAGAGAGGTGAAGAATATTTTACAGAAGTTGGTTCGTCCCGATAGGAAGAACTGGTCTCAGCTTTTGGACCAAGTTCTGTGAGCCTATAGGACAACCTACAAGACACCATTGGGTACTTTACCATTTAGAATGATCTATGGCAAGCCATGCCATTTGCCCGCAGAATTGATTCATAAATCTGAATGGGCAATTAAGAAGATTAATTGGAGTTGTCTCCTAGGGAAGCTTTGCCGAGACTTGAACTTGAACGAGCTCCTGGAAATCCGAAACAGGGAATATGACAACAGTTTGATTTATAAGGACAAAGTAAAGAGATGGCATAATCAACACATTAGGTGCAAAGACTTTGTCCCTGGGCAAAAGTTATGGTTGTTCAATGCTAGGTTGAAGATGTTCCATGGGAAACTCAAATCTAAATGGACGGATCCCTTTGTGGTTAAGAAAGTGCACGAGAATGGAAGTGTAGAGATAGCTGATCTCACAGATGGTGCACAATCTCATGTGGTGAATGGACAACTGTTGAAGCATTTTGTTGATTCAAAAGAGCAGTTAGTCCAAGTCGAGGTCATCAACTTCATGCAGAGTGAGCACAGAGCAGATACATCATATTACTCTTTATGAAGATGCATCATCAAGATTCAACATCTTAGAAGATTCATTTCTCTTGTACATTCTACCTTCTTTGTATATTCTCCAGATCACATCGGTTCTCACACTTACTCTTGTCCTATACTTAGACTGACCAGAGCCTAAGTATAGGGGGAACCAATGCCCTTCATGTGTATATACTCATCCATTTCTCCTCTTGACCTTGTCCACCCATTTTTGCTCTTCTTCTATACTTAGGCTGTCCAGAGCCTAAGTATAGGGGGGCGGATCGATTTCTATACTTTTTATTATTTTAGCTATCCTACGCTTAGCACGAGCTATGTCTTTTTCTCGCTTCTTGTGCCATGAGGACATAACACATGCTAAGTATAGGGGGGCGTGCATATATTACTTATATACTTTACCCATAGCTCGTACTTTCACATATTTTTGTATATATTATACAATAATTATGGGGTGGGTAAAAAAATTCAAAAAAATCTCTTAAAAAACCTTTTCAAAAAAAACTTTTTTCTAAAAAAAACCCTTTTTCCTTATTTGCTTAAAAACTTTTCAAAAAAAATCTTTTTTTTAAAACTTTTTCACAAAAAATTCCTTTCTTATTTACCTATCTTTTTCAAAAAAAAACTCTTGAAAAAAAAGCAAAACTTTTCTAACAAAAAAAAACTTCTTTGCCTTTGTTTGTCAAAAAAACTTTTTGAAAAAAAACTTTTTCTAAAACTTAAAAAAAATCAATCATAAAAAAAACTAAAAAAAACTAACTAATAAGTTGGTTTAATCCCTGACACAATTCACTTTCACACAAGACTAGTGATGTTCAAGAACACTTGGTTTATGAGGTCTTCAGATTTTTAGTTAACCAGCCTTAGTCATTAGGGTCCTTGACTTAATTATTCACATTTCCCCAGTTTGAAAGATTTGTGTGCTACATTGCATGCTTAGTCTCTACCTTAAAAATATGATCAGCACCTCACATACACGACTGCAGTTTCGATGAGATGAGTTGACTCTTCACTTAAGGGATTGGGATGAGGAATTCAAGTCTGGACTTGATCTAATGATGCTCGAGGATGGGATAAAATCTTTGAAGGCTTCATGAAACCTGAGTGTCAGCAAATATTAGCCAGTATGAGAACTTGGTTCTTATACTAATCTCTTGATATTGACCTAAGTGCCAGGGTGTGAATAAATAAAAAAATGTTTATCAGTGTGCGCCAACTCTTGGTAAAAGCAGTGGAGCTAGCCAAAAATACCACAAATAAATGAAATGTCAAAAGCTCTCATTCCACAAAGTCAAATATCAAAGCGCTTCCACCAAACGCGGGCGCTCCCAAACTTTTCAAAGTGTCCACTTGGACCACCGCTATTAGGACCAGGAGTCGAGCTTGCACCAAAAAAGGGCTCTGCATCATAAATGCTACCAGTATGGGTGTCGAAGGTATGATAGGTACTCAAAAAGATACACCCCGGTGTATTCCCAGGAAAACAAGTGCAGACGGCTCTAACTTCTCTTGACGGACGCACTGATCAATACCAAAAAAAATGTGTTGCGTAAAAAGGCACTAGAGAGAATCCTTGTTCCAATGAGAGGGAGAGAAGAAATGACACAGTCCCATACCTCCATTACTGGCCTTCCATCTACACTTTTAAGTCTGACAACTAAAGAGACGGTGGATTGGATGCAAGAAATGGTTTATTCCCTAGTGTTGAGGATCGGGTCCTTAGGAGAGTCTCTTGGACTGGAACCATGGGTGACGTTGCGACCCTACTCTTGTAACTGCAGTCCACACTTAAAGTCATATCCCTTATATACATGTATACAAAGAGAGTCTGATGATTAGGGAAATTAGATACCTTTTGACTAGAGCTTGGTTCAACTTAGAATTTTAGGATCTCTAAAATCGAGAGTTCTTGAACGGATCAAGTCTTGTATGCACATGCACAGTTAGGGGTTAACCCAACTTATTCATTCTTTATTTGCTCGAGGACTAGCAAAGTTTAAGTATAGGGGGTGATGACTCCGCGATTCATCATCGCAATATCTTGATCTTAGCAAAATCCCTGAGTAAAGTCTCAAATAAATGTACATAAAACCATTAAATTAACAAAATGACTCTTGTAAATAAAACACATTAATTATTGTATATTAGATTGTACAAAATGAATTACACATAAAAAAGCCGTAAAAATAAATGAGTTTTATACATGTAAATAGCCCAAAACTTCATTTATTTTTAATAATTTCATTTCAACTCCTTTTTGGCTAATTCTTTCTCCAACTTGTTTATAACCATCTATATAAAAATACAAAAATACAAAACAAATTTTAGCTCAAATAAATGCTCCTAGATCCCAAAGAGAAAAAGCCGTAAAGTCCAACTTCCAAGTCAAATTTCCGCTCCGTATGAACTCCAAATTCATCAAACTCACTTTTAATGTTTAGGTTAGAAAATTATCTATCCAACGGAATGGTTTCATTAAAATCGGAGCACATTTGCAAAAGTTGGGTTTTGGGACCTAGATGTACATTGTATATCATGCATATATTCATTCTTTCTTCAATTTTTGTATCTTTCTTAATTACTAAAAATACAAAAAAATCATGCTTGTGTTATATTATAGTATTTTCTTGTATTTTGCTGCTGTAAATATCTCTTATTAAAAAGATAAAAAAAATACATAATAGAAAAGCAAACAAAAAATGTACATGTTGTATGTATTCCCTTGTAAATTCTCCACTATTTATTTTCTTCTCTTTTATTCTATTGTAATTAAAGTAGCCTACTTTATTTCATTTATTTATTTATTTTACATTCTTTACAATAACCTCCATTCAACTCATCCTACCACCAACCTCCATTCAACCCCACTATTTTTTAAACCTTCCATTCAACTCCATTAATAAAATAACCTCCCACCATTTTAATAACCTCTCATTTCATCATCTATATATACATCCCATCCTCCTCAATTTGCCTTTGATCCATATTTATGTGAGGAGAGCTTAGTTCCCAGAGTTGAATCGGTGACAGCGACACAACCGCGGTCGAGCGACGACAACTCTCTCTCCAGTGAGATCCGTTGGCTTTTTGGCCAACATCGCAGCCGCAACCGCGCGCTGCTCGAGCTCATCGCTCGTCGGCGATTTGAGCGAAGACCGTGCTCTCGTGAGCACATCATAGGCGACCGTCTCCATCGTAGGTAATTTTTCGTCTCATTTTATCCTCTTGACATTTTTGCAATTTTTTAGCACATCATATCACCATCCATCCTCCATTTGTTTAGTTCATATCAACTTCCTCCACCTTCATCACCACTTGATCATTTGCATCATTTCTTCCATTCTCTCTTTAAATAAAATTAAAAAAATATTAAAATCTAAAAAAACAAAAAAATAGAATAGCAAAAATAAAAAAAAGAAACAGGAGGAGGACGTCCGCTGCCCACCCCCTTTTTCCTCCTCCACGCCTGCGCCGGCCACCGCCCATACATCCCTAGAGGCGGCCCTCGCCGGCCGCACGTCCGCCGTCCCCACCCGCGAGGTCTCCACAGCCTCGCCAACTGGCACCTGCTGCGCTCCCTCCTCCGCGCCCATGCGCGACAACCGCACGCCACCTCTCTACCGCCTTCAGCCCATCCGCGCGGCCGCACCGCGACCTCTTCGTCGTCGCCGCGTGCGGACAGCGAGTCAGCCGAGCCTCGGCCTGCCGTCATACCCCTTTGGGTTCTCCATCTGCGCCCAACGAAGAAGAAGGAGGAGGTTTACTTTTCCTTCTATTTTTTAATGTAAATATTGCATTGTGTATATTTCATATTTCCGTTATTGCAAACAAGTCCCTATACATAGTTGTTTGTAAGTTTTTAGTTTCTTAAATTGCAAAGATAACCCTATATTTGTTTATTAATTTGAAATCTGTTGAGCACCTTTTTATTCAATGAAAAGTACCTTTATGTTGAGCAACTAGTTCTCTACCACATGATTATTTATTTATATTTTTCTGACGTTTGGGGAGTTAACTAAAATTGTTTAAGTGAAATTCTGCATATTTTATCCAATCTGAACTCTTAAATTTATATCTCACACATGGTTGCTCTAAAATTTCCACAAAAATTAAAGATGATGCCCTGATATGTGATTAACTTACTGTCCAAATTTCAACCAAAGTGGAGTTATCTTGTGCCTAGAATAAATTGTAGAGTGATTTTAGTACTTGATTTTTAATTAAATCCATGTACATCATTTTTGTAAAATTTTAAGTCTCCTGGATTCTATATAAAAATATTTTTTTGGGATAATTTGCACTCTGATTAATTTGATATTGTGGATTAATTAGGAATTACTTACTCACTGTCGCTCTGAGTTCACTAAAAAATCCATAAAAAAAATCAAATTTTGTCAAAAAATTCCAAAAATGTTACTGTATCTTCCTTTTATCATATTTTCATTCCAATAAAAATTTCATAATTTTTGCTTACTATTTGTTTGAAAAATTGCGAAAAGACCCATAAAAATTGTGCATTTTTTATTATTGCATGTTAACTCCAAAAAATACAAAAAATATGTTTTGTGTTAATATTTGGATTAGAATTTTAGGAAAAATATAATTTGTCTGAATTGAATTGATTTGACATTAAAATTAATTTGGCCTAGTTGTATCTTTTCTTATTGTCTTAATTCACTTGCATTTGCATTCTATTTGCATAAAAAATATAAAAAAACTGCACTGAAAACCTAGATCTCAATTTTATAATTAAACCCAAAGTTGTTCCTTTGCCTCCCTGTGTTCGACCCTGGACTTTCCCGGGATATAAATTAAGCCAAGACACTCTTCACGGAGATCTTCTCTCGATTCTGACCGAATTGCTAAGTACACGTGTTACAACGAACCCAAATTAAATATCGTATTTAGCGACTCAACAGATGCCATCTGCATCCCCACCTCCACCTCCAACCTCCTCGCCCGTGTCATCGATGCCGTCTGCATGTGCGCCGATCTCCATGACGAAGCTGCTTCCTCTCCGCCACGCGTCAACATCTGGAGCTCCCCTCCCCAGTAGATCTGGTCCGGCACTCGACACCTCCTCGGCAGCAGAGGAGGAGGTGTCAGGTCTCTTGGCATGCTTGGAGTTATTGCGGGTGCCATCGATGACGGGGATGTTGCGAAGCGTGCCACATTTGGTCCATTAGCAGCGTCAGTTCTTGCAGAAGTGGCACTGCTACGAGAGGTTGTGGTTCTAGTAGCAGAGCTTGGTATTGGTGGACTCCTCACACCTCGGGCACCTCAGCTGCTGCTCCTGCTCCAGCAACCTCACCCCTCCCTGGAATCCCCCTTCCTGCATCTCTCCGCAAACCTCGATGTGGGTGGAGGAAAAAGTTGGGATCTATTCTTTCTTTCCTCGAATCAGATTGGAGAGATTTTGTGACAAAGGTCAAGGATTGGATAGCAAAGGGCAGAGTCCTCTATTTCTTCTCTAGGATTTGGACATGGAAGAGGAGAAGTCCATAGAGATGATGGGTTGGGGAGGAGAGAGAGCAATTGAACAACAAAGGTGATTCTGCTGGATAAAATCTAACGTAGAATAGAAGAACCAATGACCTGGTGCGGTATGGGAGAACGAGGGAGAGCAGGGAGGAGATGAGGGAGGGGTGATTAGAGAGGGATCAGTGGGCTCTGCCATGCGAGGTGGCGGCGGGTGGGGAGGGGGACGAGGGAGGGGAGGGTGAGGCAAGGAGGAGGAGGTGGTCGCTGGAGGCAAAGGTGGAAGACTCCGACGGTCGCTTCCGAGAGGTTTGAGGGGGGGAGGAGGAGGGAGGATGGGGTCAATATAGGTGGGGGATGACATGGATCTCATGGTGGAATATCCACCGTTGGATTCCCTTTGGTTAGATTTATTCAAGACTAACTCAAGTAATTGACTCAAATAAAGTTAAAACTAACAACAGGGTTTGTGGGGTAAGACGGAGCAAGTTTACGGGGTTGAGGGAGGAATTAGGTTGTTTCAAAGGTTGTGGAGGTAATTGACAAAGATTATAGTGTCTGCTGGGTAAAGATCCCAAATAAATATGTATATTAAAATACATAGATGAATTGTGTAGATGCATACCTATATAATAAATGGGTATAATTAATTAAGTGTATATATTATATCAGAAAAATACCATAAAAATATATCTATGTCAATTTAAATAAGTAATAAATATATAAGATTAGTGTATAAAATAATAAAATACAAAATACAAAATACAAAATAAAAATAAAATATACAATAATATAGGTAAATATACCTATGATTATACATGTAAATATTAACATATAATAAATAACCCCATAAAAATAAATAAAAATAGGAATTAAATACTACATAAAATAACATACATTTTTTATTTTATAGCCTAAAATTAATTAATTCATTTACTAATTATAATTCATTTCACAAAGAAACAATTATCTGGTTGGTCTAGATCGTTTCCCATGTTGTCATGGGTCAATACCCCCCTCGCTCTTCCTCGAGCTACGATTTTGTCAGGACCTGGGTTTTGCTCCATTTTCCTACTGATTTCATGATGATCTGCATGGCTTGCCATCTGATTTCTAGAGATTGAACTCCCCTAAATCACGCCATGGCCAAAGATCCAATCTACTATCCTTGAGTCAGCCAGAATCTCCGATCAAAGAGCTTCTTCCACCTTGTCTATAAATAAAGCCCAATTCCCTCCTTGCCCGGTTTGATCCTTCTATGAGTCATGTAACCCCAATCCTATGCATGTGCTTGCTTCCTGGTGACAATAAGAGTGCCCCCGAGGTGTCGGTGAGGAGAAAGGAGGAGGAGAGATGGTCCACCACCGCTGAGGCTTCACAGCTCCGACGAGGTCCCTGCTCCATCGAATACTCAGGTGCGAGATGTTATTTTTCGCATTTATGTTGCTTTTTCATTCCTTAGTGTGATCGTAACTTAGTTTTCTTTAATCACGTCCTACTTTACCTTAGATTTCAATATCTTCTATCGCTGGAACTCTCTTCTCCGACCATGCTTCACATTGTCCTCAATTGTTCTGACCCCCTAATCCATGTTCATCTCGCTCCTCATCATCTTATACATCTTTTCCATGCCTCGATCCAACCTAAACCATCCAGGATCAGTGAATAGGAGTTCCTCCTCCGCCCTTCATCGAAATTCCTCTGTTCACCCTCATTTTCGTGCGCAACAACTTCAATTTGGGTCGAGGTGAGTCGCTTCGATCCCCTGAACCTTCCTCTACAGGTACATCATGCTAAAGACCCGAGGAGGATCGATCTTGAGCAGGAGGAGGTTCCCAAGTGATCCGTGCTGCATCGTGCTCCAAGCCTCTCCCCAGTGAGGCCCGAACCTTCTTGATGGTGCCAATCGATGCGGAGAGCTTCCAGGAAGCTCAGGTGCTCAACAACGAATCCCCATGTGGTTGGAACGGGGAGGAATTCTCGATCGAAGGGGGAGACCGAGAGATGTTCTTCCCTGTTCTTCCTTCGTCCTTGAGAGTTGTTGGATGCCGCGAATGACCCAGATCTAATCTAGAGCATTGAGATCATACGAAGCGGTGCCTCGCCTCAGCTGCCCGATTCACTTAAGTGCGCTTAGGTGGCGCACTCTTGACCATCCGTCCATGTGCATGTGGGGGTAAACATCTGAGAAGCCCCCTCCTTTTTATATATTAATATTTAATATTTAATTTTTTTTATAGTTGTAAAAAATTGTAATAATTAGGAGATAACCCTCAAACTTTTAGATATTCACATTTAGGTCCTTGCCAGCTCAACTCACGTGGTCCCCATGTGAGCTAGGAGTTTTGCACATATACCCTTGTGGGGTTTTGTAATTAAAGTTTAATTATAAAATTTGAATTTTAATTAGAAACTTTTAGGTATTTTGCATTGTGCACACTACCTTTTATTTTAATTGCAAATATGCCCCTGCTAGGCACGTATAATATATATATATATATATATATATATATATATATATATATGTTGGAAATTTACAACCATGCTCTTGGATTTTATATTTTTGTTATTAAATGCATTTTAATTTATTTTTAATTTCCAACATGTCTCTACCTCTATTGTTTTTTTATTTTTATGTTTCTTTTATTAAAAATAGCTCTTGTTTGGTTTTTATTTTGCAAAAATTAATGTAGATGCCTATAATTATACACTTTCATGCCACATTTTTTACTTTGCATTTGAGGTATTTTTTATTTATTAAAAAACAAACAATATCTATTTATTCCTTGTCTAAACAGAAAAATATCAAAAAAATATTAAACATCTATACAAATTCTAAAAAAATTAGTAGTTTTTTATTATTGTATTTTATGCGTAAGACCAAAAATCCCTAAAAATAGAAAAGAAAATCATAAAAAATGAAAAGCTCCAAAATCCTCATAAAAATTATAAAAAATATTTTAAAAATCTAAAAAATATCTATTTTCGTCTTTGAATTATATATATAATTACATATTAAAATTAGCTTTGATAATCTTTGACTTTAATTAGTAATTTTAAATCTCAATACACTCTGATCTATTTAATTAGTCACTGTTTTAACATTTTGAACTTTGAAAATTACTAAAAGTTAGCAAAAACCCTAGAAAGATCACAAAAACATTAGAAAAATATAAAAAGAACACAAAAATATTTCCTTATGAAATTTATGATTATTTTTATATCTATTTATAAGTATAATACCCTATATTGATAATTATTTAAAATACCAATATATTTTTAATTCCTTTAAAAAATACAAGGGCTGTCCCTATTGGTATTTTATGATTTTTGATATTTATTATATATTTTGCATTATATATTACCTAGATTATATATATTACATATACACAGTTTTATATATTTATTATATATTAAAAAGAAAAATAAATTAAAAATCAGAAAATTATAAAAAGAAAAATAAAATTATAAAACTAAAAATTTAAAATATTATATAAATAAAAAGTCAAATAAACTAAAAATAAAGCCCATAAAAATATTAATTAATTCATTAATTGATTGAGTGAATATTTTCAAAAATACATCTATACTATTTATTCACTATTTATTTATAAATAATATACGTACTACACTGACTTGTCTCCCTGTGTTCGACCCCTGCTCTGCTTGTCACTATATACACTTGTTTATTGGGTTATAGTAAATTTTGATTCACACCCCCGTTTACATTGATTCATATTGTTGTGTGGGTTAATTATTGCTTAGTCCATTGGTCTTTAAGAGCTATCACCACAACGACTTAGTGTCCCACATTGTGTGGATCATAAGACAGTTCTTAGGATTATATGGGCAAAATGAATGACACCGTTACCGGGGATGAAATGGAGTGTATCATTTTCTGTATATTATTCTTCTTTTATTTTCTGATATTTAATTATTAGTTTATTTTCTCTGTCTACTTTTCTTTATTTTTTCTTTATTGCAAGGGACCACGTAGTGAAGGCCATCTCTTAGGAGGTAGATGCACTCGAGCTGCGAATAGGCGAGCACTTCTACTTGTGAGCCAACCGGAAGAGAGAAAGTGGAGGAGCAAGGAGGAGAGGAGGAAAATAGTTCATACATAGATTTTTTTATTTTATGAGGAGAGCGCCATTAATTTTTGTATAATTATTTGTAACAATTTTGGATTTGGATACTACTCTACTTAACGAGGTCCATTGCTCAGGTGATTGTTCACTGGGGACCTCATCACAATTTTTTCGTGTTTCTTGCCTTTATTTTACTTTGTTTATCGTGTTTTGAGTTTTCTGTCTTTATTTTCATTTGTTTTTTGTGATTGGAGCCCCTAGATCAGGCTTGCTTGCATCGGTAGCTAGGTCCAAACACCTAATAGAAGCATGTACCTATAGTGATATATTTTTGGACTTAATCAAATAATTAATTGCAAATTTCTTGAATTTGGAATTGTGCACAGTGAGGAACTCCATACAACGCTTGCACGACCCATTATGACGGGCATCAAGGTGTCCCCATGACTGGACACATAGGACATCTTTGAGAAGCTTGCATTTGGTTCTTCCCAATAATAGCAAGTATTGTTTAGGATGCTTTCATCGCTTGCATATCACCATATAATATAAATATCTCGATTCTTCATCCCGCATGGAGAGTGCTTGGAAGCACCATGAGTCTTCTTACTTTACATTCATCATTTGATACGAGAGTGAGATTTCCACTTTCATATTCACTTGCATTGCCTTTTCATTCTCTTCCCCCTGTTTATATCATTTAGAACTCAAAAGAAAGATCGTTAGGCAGTTTTCTTTAAAAATACTAAAAAAAGGTGAAAACCAAAAAAAAATAAAAACAAGGAGACTGCTAAATAAACTTTGACCTTAATTAAAATATGTAACAGACATCATTATTTTGGGTTCATAAAGCCCTCATTGTTTACAGGTACCTTCCAAATAGAGTGAGGCGTAACCCCTATGGATTAGAGATGAAAAACCCATTTTGTAGTACCTTTATTATCACTTGGCTGTGACAAAGTACAGAGGATTCTATCGTACGTGGACGAGTCGGACTTGATCGACAATGGTGTTCCCACCTTGTGTGGAACACCGACCTTGTCTGAAGTACTGATCTTAGGTCATGCCCTCATGGGTGTTTGTCTCATCGTCTCGCATCCGAGTAGAGCCTTGCATGCTCACGGGTGATTCCATTGGGAGCATGGTCTGAAGTATTAGATTCGCCACCACTGGCTTCCCCTCTCTTATTCTTTGGTTGTGTAGCCCCCCAAGCATAAGATCAAGGACTTTTAAGAGTATAGAGCACATGTTACAAAATAGGTGGAAGAAGTATGAGATACTTTTCTGTAGCACACACACTCCTATAGCGTTAGCCGATAAGGACTCATTATCATATTTTCCTGAAACAACAATAAAATTGAAAAGATAAAAATTGCGAGCTCTTACGGCTTCACATTGTGTGAGTGGGTGAACCCAATTTTTATTGTGTTTATATGGATCTAGATTAAGGTTCAAAGATCTCATCTCGCACATTTGTGCAAATTTTGTTCATGTCTCCTTCTCTTTGACACCCTTCTCACTTAAAGCCTTCTACTATTTTGCACTCCTTTTATTCCTTGTTGACCATCGTATCTTGCTTCCTACATCGATCTTCCTCTTGTTCCTCCAAGATGTCGATTTATAGATGGTTTAGTTAGGACACCGCTAACACCCACATCGATTCCATGAATTTGGTATCTTCAATAAACTTAAGGCGATTCCTGAGAACCCGGTTTGGATCTTGTGAACCGATCTCCAGACTCCTCATCTTCCTTTCCTTTCCCTTTCTACTCCTCTAATAAACTGGGATCACTCTTGTCCCAAGCTCTGCCCGTTGTGAATGGAGGTCGATTACAATTCACATTAAATGCTTTGTTCACAGCTATTTGGGATTGATCCTAATCTCAGATCCATCTAGTTAGCCAATGCTCTCTTTCACAGTTGGTCTGATTGGGATACCTCTTGTATTGCAGAAGCTCACGAAGGAGTATGACATTGAACATTGTGTCACATCTCCTTACACCATGCAAACTAATGGCTTGGCTGAATGTTTAAATATCAAGATCAAAATAATTCTAAGAAACTTGTGCATCTTGATAGGAAGAACTGATCACAGTTGATTGATTCACTTCTATGGGCTTATTGTACTATGTTCAAGTCACCCCTGGGTATGTATCCCTATCACTTAGTATATGGTAAGCCACTCCACCTACCCATGGAACTCATTCACAAATCTCTATCGGCAATCAATGTTTGTAACTTGGATTCCGACAAAGCTGGCAAGGACTGAATGATTGATCTGAACAAATTACTAGAATTCAGAGACTATGCGTACGACAACAACTTGATGTACAAGGAGAAAGTCAATATATGGCACGAAAAGAATATCTGTAGGTAGAATTTCGAGCCTAGTCAGAAGGTGTGGTTGCTCAATGCAAACTTGAAACTATTTCCAGACAAGCTGAAAAGAAAGTGGACCGGGCTGTTCTTAGTCAGAATTGTCCATGATAATCTAATATTTATTGTCATCTGACATACAGTTGTTTGTGGTTAACAGATAGTTGTTGAAGCCGTACTTAGATCATGGTTCATTCTTGTCCGCTGTTGATTCTACTCAATTAATACTTCAAGATGAGCTCCAAAAGGTAGAAGGAATAGACACATGAGCCCCAAACTCATTTTTTTAATTTTCTTCATTTCTTCTATTCTTTCTTCTACCATTTTACTCCCTTATCCCTTTCGTCATTGCTATACTTAGGATATGTTACATCCTAAGTATAAGGGGATTGGTGATCCAAGTTATTCATTCTTTTTATTCCTCATCGATCTCCCATCTTGTTGATATCCTATCTATACTCAGGGCATCTTTACCCCACGTAAGGGGAGGAGGCAGGTCGAGCCATTAATTTCATATATTCTAACCCTCGATCATCCCCTCTTTGTGTATAGTTTTCTATACATAGGATGAGTTAATCCTAAGTACAGTGGGGATGATTGACTTATTATTCTTTAGTCGTTGTAGTATAGACTCTTCTATACTTAGCACGAGCTTTGTCTTCCTTTCTGCTTTTTGATCACTATGAGGATGTAGTTCATGCTAAATATACGGGGGTCGTATATATGTTATATATATAATTAGCGATAACTCATACTATCATCTTTTTAAAATATTTCTAAAATACTATAGTGGATAAGGGTATATAATAAATCAACTATAAAGAATATACTATAAATATGTATAAATGATTTTAAAAGTTTCTTTGGAAAATTGGTGTGAATTTAATTTGCAAAATAATTTGGAAAATAGTTGTAAAACATTTGGAAAATCTTTGTAAAATATTTTCAACCATTTGAAAAATAAATTATTTGTAAAAACTTTTTAAAAAATTATTTGTAAAATTATTTGCAAAATAAGTTTTCAAAATATTTAACAAATGGTTACAAAAATATTTCAAATATTTTGAAAACCCATTAAATAATATTTTCATAAAATTTTTAAAATAATACATGTATAAAATCATGAATAAAAAATGTATCTCCCTTGAATAAAATATGTGCGAATCCTTGTGAAGTCACTAACTCTTTTTGTTTTCAAAAATCCCATAAAAATTCAAAAAAATAAAAAATGCCTAAAAATTGAAAAATGCTTTAAAACTCCTAAAAAGTGCAAAATTGTTTTAAAAATCCATAAAAAGTCAAAATAGAAAAATAGTTTCACAAAAATCTTTCTTGAATTGCATCGCAGTAATATTTTTCTGAATGATGTTGACAATTGAACGTGTCTGAATAAAATCTGAAAATTAGAGCTTGGTGATGAATCTCCATTTCATCACCTTTATTCTTTCATTTTGGCCTTAAATCCCTAGGTAAATGCATGAAAATAACATTAATATACATAAACTAATAGGCATTATCCGACTTGTTAAATTGTATAAATACATGTATTTAAATCTAAAATAAAATAATAAAGAAAAGAAAAGAAAAAGAAATCTATTGCAAATACTTAATGACTCTAGACCTCAAGGCCATGCCAATATTGACTTGGTCAACGAGGAGTAAAGTTGCGGGAGATAGGGTTATCAATTTTACAGAAATACTAATCAAAACCCTAATTTAATTCCATGTAAATAGCCATTTTATGCATATTCTATTTTCCATTATACACACCTCAAACAAATATTTATTCAATAAGAAACTTGTACATATTAATGTATAGAAAAATACAAAATTAATCGCACAGAAAAAATAAATAAACAGTGTGACTGTGACACACAGATGAAAAAGCCACAAGCCAAACTTCATAGACAAAGATCTTCTCCATACAAGCTCAAAATTCACCAAACTCACCTTTATTAAAATTAAACTATCTATCTAATGAAGGTGGTTTCATTAAAAATGGAGTTAGTTTGCAAAAGTAGGCTTTCTAGGGCCCCATTATACTTTATACCTGCATATTTTATTCAATTTATTTATTCTTTTTATTTTTATTTTTTATATTATTAAATACTTGTAAATATTATGTGAAATATATTTAAATTATAAAAAATAAAAGCCTTAAAATTGTATTAAAATAAATAATGTAATAAACTATATAGGTATACTATACCTATAATATATATACACATATTTATCTCAGTATACAAATAAAATAAAAAAATACGAAAATATTAATTTAAATATACTATAATATATAAAATATGTATACGTAATAAAAAATTATAAATACAAAATAAAAATAAAATACTTAAAATACAAGTATATACACCTATATGTATACTTGTAAAAATTAGCACCTAATAAATAAGCTTGTAAAAATAAATAAAAATATCAATAAAATAATATATAAAATAAGAAATACTTTTCATGTTTTAACTTTTAAATAATAAAATCATTTATAACTTTTTAACTATTTAGTAAGGGATTTAATCCCTGCTTTTTCCTGATTTGTCCATGTCAACCAATCAGGGCGCGTGGACAAGTGACTCCAGCTCAACTGTCTAGTCCCCGTTCTGAATTCTGTTAGACTTCACGAGAGCACAATCTTCTCCCCTTTTTCACTATTACTCCTTACCTTTCTTCTTCCTAGAGCGCTTCCCAATTGCTAGACCCCATCACCCTAAACCACACCAGAGCCATAGGCTTCACCAACGACCACCACCCTTCACACAATCCTCCATAGAACTTCGCCAAAACCAAGTTCTATAAATAAGACCCATACCCTTCTTTTAAGCTTTTGATCTCTTCTTGCCTAACAGTAACCCCAATAGGAGTTGTTAGGTTGATTTGATTGGTGACAGTGAGTGAATCCCTGTCCTTGTCGATGTAGAGAAGGAGGTAGAAGATGATCACCATTGTTAGAGCATCTTCAGCTTAGGCCATCTGCTCCATGGCTTTTAGTCAGGTTTTTACATCGTATTTCTTTTCCGCATCTTAGTTTAGCTTTTGTTTGATGCAATTAGTCAATAATTCAGCTTAAAATCCAACACTTTTGTTCAGTGGAGCTTCACACTCCAACTCTGATTCAATGTGATTCACTTGTGTTCGACCCACCAAATCACCCTCATTGCATGCCCCATCGCATTATCCATCATTAGTATACTTTTCCCCCTTGATTATGCAAGAATCAAGGTCAATCCGAGCTCCCTCTATCGCGTGTTTGTCAGAGCTCTAAGCCATCCATTTCCCCCTTGCTGCAAGCTTATATTCTTGGTCGAGGCTCTTTGCCTCAAGCCATCGAATCTTTTGTGCAGGGCAGAGTCGTGAGCAACCACCTAGAGTGAGGGATCAAATCCCATTAGCAGCTCTAGGCTATTAAAAAGAGAAGAAGACCCCATGTCCCATTCAAGGGGCCTTGGAACCATTTGAGGACTCTTTAGATGAGCGGGGTGCTTCTAGGAAACCATCGAGCTCGTCGAAGAAGAAAACGAAGGCTGAAGGCGGAAGGAATCACTGATTGAAGCGATGCTAGGAAGCTTCTCTTCTAGGTAACGCTAGCACCATCCAATGAATAACACAACCCAGATATAATCTAGGCCATTCAAGTCAAGCGAAACATTACAGCCCTCGATCAATCCACATAAGTGAGGCGACATGGCGTAAGGAGCATCGTTCATCAGCGCATGCCTTTGAGTAGTTTTCTAAGTACCTCTGTCGATTTTTGTAAATTAATTGTAATATTTTTAAATTATGTTGTAGTGTAATTTTTACCTAAACTTTAGCATCTTGGGCCCTTGGACATTCTACTAATTACTATTTGGTCCTGCCGCCTCACGTGGTACCCTCGTGAGGTGTTGTAAATCTTTCATAGAGGCCCTTGTAGTTTCTGGATCTATTTCTAAATGAACTTAAAGTTTAATCAAATTTCAAAAATAGTATTTGCCTATACGACATTTTTATTTATGCATTTTTATTTTTCACAAATATCTCCCATGCTTGATAAATATTGGGAAAATTACCTTAAATGCCTCACACCATGCTTACGCTGCACATATTTATGTTTAGGAATTTAAGTTGATGTCTTATTTTCTAAAAATTGAAAAGGAGCATTTTATTTCCTATCTATTTATTAAAAATTCAAAAAATATAAAACCATCTTTAAAAGATCCAAAAAAAGAGTAACTATTATCTATTTTTTAAACCCATAACAAATCGGCTATATTATTGTACTTATTGTTTTGTACATTTTAGTACTTTAAAAATGCATAAAAAATTATTAAAAATTAATAAAAAAATAAAAAAATAGAGAAAAATAATAATAACAAAAACAATTTATTTACTTTGAGTATATTTATGTATATTTAAAAATATAAAATCATATATATATATATATATATATATATATATCTATATTATATATATATCTTATATTGCTTTTATAATAAATATTATTATTACATATAAATATATACTATATTTTTAAAATAAAAACTAAACCAAAATTTGCAAAATTTAAAAATTAAAAATTAAAGATATAAAACACTTAAAAATCCATAAAAATTCACATATAAGTAAAAACTCATATAAATTAGAAAAAACCCTAAAAATACAAAATTATTATTATTATTAACTTGCAATAATTATACATATCTTCCGTTGTTGTCAGTGGTTTGACCCCTACACTTGCGCACTATACACACATTTTGTAGGGTATAATCAATTTCATCTCACCTAGTTTTCATTGCATATACTATTCGTGGGTTGATTGTTCGTTGACTTGGATTGTTTGAGTACCGAGAGCCGAGAGAGGGTCAATACAAAGATTGCTGGATATGATATATCAGATATTGCGGGCTCCTTCAAGACCAGACATTAGGTACCTTGAATAATTTGTTCAACACTTGGTCTAGATCTTAATCCACTAAATTTTAGAGGAATGTACTAAGGATTGGAATTGGGATGCTTCAGATCACTTTGACTTAATTCTTTAGGTTCTATGAGACTATGTTCATGAGGTGATTCAATGTATCTAACTAGAACCTTTCTTGTCATTCGTACGACTCTTAGGACGATGGCTTGACTTGAGACCTAGCACTCAACACGTATCTCAACCAAGATGGATTTTTGAAATACCTTGGAATATAAGTCGGCATGATACTAGGCCACTTCATCAAGGGTGGCGCAGGAACCATTCTTGGGGATTGCTGAAACTGATACTTCAACCCAACTCTTCCTCTGATAGCATGGACATCTAACAACTAGAGATGGGTTGAAATAAAACATTGGATGAGGAATAGGCTGCTAGCATAATTTTTCCAAGACCCTTAAACATGGACGGAACAAAAGATTCTATATCCATCTGGGTAATACAAGAATGCATAAGAATGCAAATAAAGAAATACCTAAGAAGAGGCATATACAAGAAACTCCAAAAATATCAAGCTTCCAAAAAAGTCTTGCTTCTTGGTGAAGACTTGGGCATACTAACTGAGCTTCACAAGGAAGTTCAACTACACTGGTTTGTTTCCACTTCTTTTCTCTTTTTTCCAAGATTTCTCCTTATTCATTGTGCACTAGTACGTACCTGAACTCAGAAGGAAATATTCATCTCCTCGAGGACGAGTTACCATAGGAAAAGACCACTGGATAGTTAGTTATTTATCTGGGAAGAGCTAACACAATTAACACACATGATACTTGTCATTTCAAGGTTACTAGAGTATAAGTTTGAAGGGACAGATCTAACTTGGCTATTGGGTTGAACTGAATAGAAGAATATAGAACCTAAGGGTTGTTGAGTCACAATTCCTAACCTGAATGAGGTTATGGATAAACTAACAATCTAAAGGTCTTCACTGAGATCTAAACTTTGATTTTGTAATGACAAGTTTAAAAATCATAAGCATTCTACCTTTCTTTATTTTCCTTTTCTTTATTTTTATTTTTTAAATCACTTATTCTTCTAAATTGTACAGGTCAACATTTATTACTCATATGTAAATAATACATGATACTTGCATTTAGATCCAAAATAAAAGAATAAAGAAAATAACAAGAGAAATAAATGAAGTATCAAAGATACCGACTGACCCTAAACCTTGAGACCAGGTCAATATTGACTTGATCAACAGGGAATAAAGTAGGGAGAGAAACACATAGTACACAAAGCCATAAATTTCACTTTTAAAATAAGACATTTTTACTTGATTTTACTTTATATTTTATGCACCTCAAATAATAAAGTGATCTATAAGAAACTTGTAGATAGAAAATTATAAAAATAAATTCCAAGAAGAATAATGCACCGTGCAACTGGCACATAGATGAAAAAGTCGTCAATCGAACTTAGATCAATATCTTCTAAATGCGAACTCAAAATTCGCCAAACTCACCTCCATTGTATTTAAAATTAAATTATCTATCTAATGAAGGTGGTTTCATTTAAAAATGAAGTTAAGATATAAAAGCCAGCTTTCTGGCGGTCCTCTTGTACAATATATTTGTATATTTTATTAATTTATTCTTTACATTTTTACATTTATTATATTTTTAAATATTGTAAATACTATTTGAAATATAAAAAATATAAACATGAAATAAAACCATTAAAATATACTTAAATAAATAGTACAATAAATTATATAGATATACTATACCTATCATGTATACACCTTTATTTATTTAAGTATACAAATAAAATCAAAAAAATAAAAATAAAAATATGTATTTAATTATATTATAAGTAGATAAAATATGTACATATAATAATATATAAAACACAGAATAAAAATAAAATAGATCAAATATGGGTATTTATACCTATGTATATACTTGTAAAAATTAGCATCTAATAAATAAGTTAATAGAATAAAATAAAAATCACACAAAAATAATACATACAATAAAAAACAACTTTCATGTTTTAAACTTTTGTAAATAAGGTTATTTCTATTTTATTTTCCTTTTTCTTTCTATTTTATCTTGGTTTTCACCTTTTTGTGGTTCTATGTGGACCAACGGCATGCACTCTTTTGTTGACTTCTAGTCAACTGTCCAGCTAAATCCTTTCCTAAATGCACGTATGAATCATCACCTCATCACCTTTTTCTTTTATTTTGGCCTTAAATACCTAGATAAGTGAATGTATATATCATTAATTTGCCAAAATAGATACTCTATAAATTGTATGAAATACTGTATAAAATACTGTATAAATATTGTATTTAATTCGAAAATAAAAGAACAAAGGAAAGAAAAGGAAAAGAATGAAGTGTCAAAGATACTGAGTGTCCCTAAACCCCGAGACCCAGTCATAATGATGACTTGGTCGATAAGGAAGAAAGTGGGGAGATAGGACAGAGGAACTGTACAGAAATCACAGAAAAAACCTAATTCAATTTGCCCAATTATTGTATTTTGGAACCTATTTTATTTTATTATTTTCACAACTAAAATAATAAAACCTCAACATGGATAGTGTACATAAAAGTATAAAGAAAAATACGAAATTCATTTCACTGAAAAATAATGCACAGTGTACCCGTGATACACAAAATAAAAATCCGCTAAGAAAAATTTGCAGACTCGTATCTACTTCACACTATATCAAAATTGACCAAACTCACCTTTACTGTTCATAAAATTGAATAAGCTATTTAATTAAGATGGTTTCATTTAATTTGAAATTAAGATACAAAAGTTAGGGTTTGGGCCCCAATTGTGCACTATACTTGTATATTATTTTTAATGTATTTATTCTTTATATTTTTCAATTTCTTATATTTTTATTAAATTGTAAATAATTTTTCAAACACATGTACATAATTAAAATGAAATAAAACCATTAAAAATTAATTAAAATAAATCAATTACTTAAATTCATAGATGAAATATACTTATATATATATATATACATAATTAGCTAAGTATATAAATAAACCAATTAAAATACAATAAAAATACCTATATATGTATTTCAATAAACTAAAAATATCTAAAATACCTGTATATAATAATAAAATATGGAATACAAACTAAATTAAAACAACAACATACATGCATATTTACATATATTTATTCATGTAAATATTAACCTACAATAAATATCATTGTAAAAGTAAAAAATAAGAATTGAATACTACATGAAATTACAAATATTTTTTAACCTAAAATTAATTAATTCATTTAGCATTTATTATTGATTTTACTAGCATTTTTGACCTTGGAATTTTTGGTTGGTCCATATGGACCAACCAGAAGCTCCCGTTCATTGAGCTCCGGTCAAATGTACAACCTTTGTCAACCGCCCTCGTCATAATCACGGGGCACCCTTTTTCTCCAATTTATCACACCATCTCCCACGCCTCCTTTTCCTCGATCCATTTATGAATCTCACTTTGACCTGGAGCTTGAGCTCTAGGCCAAATCTGTTGTGAAGCACTAGTTCTTCCACCCCATTCCCATTTAAAATCACCCCTTTATGCATTCTCTATCAATCCCCTTTTTGATCATCCCGAATCCCTTGGATTTGGTGAAAAGAAGTTCACTTCTACCACCCTCTGCCAGAACTTCACTATACAGATTCCCTTACGCGTAGCAGCTTCAAGGATTGGTCGAGGAGTACGTGATGAGCGACCTGAGCGACTAAGATAAGAATGTATCAATGATAGTTGCGACCTCAACCTCTCAGATCAGACTCAATCAAGAAAACAAAGACCACCAAACATGAAAATCAAGCAATCAAGCACAAATAGCGGTCTCGCTAATTTATTTTACCTGGTATAGCTACCAAGGTTGAACACGAGGAGCACGGTATGCCTAGGCTACGAAGTAGTCGAAAATCCAAATAAAATAAATAAATAAACTAAAATGGTGGATTTTATATTTTTAAATTATTTTTGTAATTTTTAAATTGAGAAAAAGGTGTAAAAGAAATTAAAAAGGCTCAAACAAACAATTATTTAAGGTAAAAAAAATACTCAGAAAATTAAAATAAAAATATTTTTGGTTTTAAAAAATGTTCAAGTGTTTTTGGTATTTTTCTTATATTTTTCTGATTTTTAGGTAATTTTCTAAAAATAAAACAAGACCAAAAAGATCAAACAGTGTGCATCCAGAATCTAAAGGCACTTTAAAAATCTTAAAATGCCTATAAAATCCGAGCAACAATTTTATGAGAAACTAAAAATAAAAATCTAACTACAGAAACTGAAAATGCATTTTTTGAATTTTTGTGAATTTTTAATAATTTTTCGAAGGTTTTTAGTGTTTTTTAATTTTTAGGATTTTTATAAATGCAAAAGCAACAAAATTGGATAACCAAAAACAAACAAGCAATGAGTAATTTTTTTTGGATTTTTAGAGGGTTTATAATATTTTTAGTGATTTTTAAAAATAAACAGAAGCAATTTTTGATGTTTTTGAATTTTTAAAATTACTAAATGAAAGCAAAAAGAACCCAAAAATTCAAGGAAATTTCTACCCCATGGCAAGGGCCATGTATCTAAATTTCACGAATTTTAGATTAACATTGCTATTTATTAAAACCAATCAAAGAAGCACAGCACACAGGGACCTATATGCAATTATTGGAAAGTATCCAGCCAAATAATAACACAAGGAATAATATAGGGCTCGATTTGCAAAATTACTAGATCCGCACATGGACGGCACGTGAACCAGGCAATCAGGGGTATAATTGCAAATCTTATTTATAAAACCTCATTCAATAACAACCATCAAGTTCAGGACTGGATATGTAAATATCCCATAAGTCACATGACAGAACACGTGGCGCACACACAGAGGGATTAAAATACAAATAAAAGAAGCACGAGGTCCTAAGTGCAAAATGTCCAAACTAAAAATAACTGCTAAAAATATTTACAGGACTAAGAAATAAATGCAAAAAGTGAAAAGGGCCTAAGTGCAAATACCCTTATTAGTAGCAATCCAACGGTCGAGGGTTCCTCACTTAAGATCGGACGGCTGAGCTCTTCGAATACCCCTTCGACGATGGACGTGTGGGATTTGATCCTCAGATGGATCGAACGGCCGAGATCTCCCCAAAGGTGAACGAACACGATCAGAACTGGCGGGGACCTTGATCCAACGACGGAGACACCTCCTAGAAGAACGACGAAGAACTCACCTCCAGCGAGCTTCGATCGACTGCTACGAGCGAATGGGACGTCCTCTGGAGTTGCTCAGATGGGGGAAATGACGCTGGAGCCTGTCCACAGTAGTGGTGATGCTCCGATGAGGTCAGGAACGTCTGGAGTAACCCGACGACGCTGAGGACCTGGGGCGACTATGCGTGGATGTTCGGATGCCCAGATGAGGTCCTTTGGGCTCTAGACCTGCACAGAAAGATTGTTGGGTCGAGGGCAAAGTGCCTTGACCTGTTAGTGCGTGCGATGGGTAAAGGATGAGGCAGGGCGTAGCCCTCCGGTGAAGCGGTGGTAGAGGAGGACCAGGGGTCTCGTTCCTGGGCGAACGAGGGGAGCGAACGGGTGTAGAAGATGGGGAGAGGTCTGCTGGATGTGCTAAGATCGTCAGAATGGCCGATGAGTGATTCGATCGCGGGGAACAGGGTGAAGAACACAAGCTGACTGAAACTGCAAGATTTTGAATTAAAAGCAAACAAGGGAGAATCGGTGTTACCTAATGGAGGAAATTGTCTGGTCTTAAGGTCGGGGACCTCCGAGGGTCTTCGCCTCGATTGTTCGACGTGTCCAGAGGCTCGAGCTCTCCTTGCAGCGGAGCACGACGATGAAGTCACCAGACCTAAGGCTACAGAGCATGAATTCTCGCTACAACACCTTCAACCTCACGCTGTCACTTGTGGATGGAGGTGTAGGTCACTTGAAACGAGGGAGCGACCAAAGATGTCAAGGAAATTGTGGCTCCAGGAGATTAAATACCCAACGAGGTCTGAGAAGTTTGGAGCACGGGCGCACAATCCGAGGAACAGATCCCTAACGGTATCATCAGGCGAGTATCAGAGACCGTTCCTCGGTAATCGGAGCGTCTAATCGAGCGGAATGGTGGACAGATCATCTCAGGAAAATTTGGAGAGAATCGGGTGGAATTAGGATCCGGGCGAAGAAAGGTCCAGGGGGGACAGTTGACCGGGGTCAACAGTCCGCCCTGGACCAATCGGAAAATAGATACATTGTGATTTTTATTTATTTTTATGAAAAATAATTTATCCTATGTACAATATATTATATTATATACATGTATAGAATACATATGTATTTTGTACATTTATTTTTATTTTCTTATTTTTGTAAAAATACCCCAATTTTATATTTTAATTATTTACTAAATATTATCTGGAGTATAAAATAATTTTTATTTAATTTTTATTGGCTATTTACAAGTGTGAAATAATTAGATATATGTTACATATATACATGTAATATGTACAAGGTTGTAGAGAGAAATTATTTTATTTTTATTTTTATTTTATTTATTTATTTTTATTCTTAGAAATATATACAAAGTAATATAAATATATTTTTATTTTTATTTTTATGAAAATAAAATATATACATATAAGATGGAATATACATAAGGTTGAGTGGCCCTATCTCTCTCTACTTATTTTATTTGGCGATCAGGCCCATATTATGCCTTCTCTTGGGTTTAGGACACTCAATATTTATTCTAAATATTTCCTTCTTTTTCTTTTATTCTTAATTTTTTTATTTTTTCACAATACATGCTAATTATAGATATTTAACAAATGCATGCTTATTGGTAATTTATTGCATATACAACTATATGCATGTTGTTTTGCCAAGATAAGTAGCTAATGTTAAACATGCGAGCCCACGACGAGCCATTATGCAATAAATGTTATTGCACGTATCATTCCCTGATCTGAAATGACGAATAAATAATTTGCATAATAGGTCCCTCTGTACAATTAGGGTTATGTACCATGGCCATCTTAATGATCATACAGCTGTTGATTCATTAAATGAATCATAGAGGCTGGTGCTTGGATGAATATCTAATGGGTTAGATAGAGGACTCATCAAGCACCGTCAAATGATTATTAAGAGATGATCTCCAGCCTGAGTAGGAGATGGCAATCCTTTCTCACATAGGCTGATATCTGACCGACCTCTTGATGCAGGTCCTCTGCATGGGAGTAGTGATTCGGAGGTGTCAGATTAGTTAAGTCAATGGGTTGACTTAGCGAGATCGAGATAACCTAAGTCCTATGTTGAATACTGTCACAGCATAGGCACACATCCTCTGACTAGAGACAGATGTGTTACTATATGTCTAAGTGTGTACATTTGGCAGACCATTAGGTTGATGACCTAATCAAGGTCTATACACCGGCGAGCTGGTGTGCATATAAGGGCATATGAGTAATACGATCTCTGAAAGGGATCATACAGGTTCACTTATGAACCGGAAGACATGAGCTCACTCATGAGGTATTGGGACCGATCAAATTCCATGCATGGTCGTCGTGCTTTGGAAGCATGACAAGAATTTGAAGGTATGATATATGCTTTGGGGAAAGCATATGATCGATACCAAATCCCAATGACCAAGATTGAGAAACTTGGTGATCAAACCCTGAAGAAGACAATATAAAATAGATCTTCATCTTCAGGTTGATCATTGGTCTTCCAGTATGCAGGATGTGCAGGTATTAGGAATACCTGAGGGTGATGTGATCATAAACGATTGTATAACCATGACGCTTCCAGTCCGAGGGAGTGATGAAACAGGTCTGGATTTTAGTGACTCCTCTCAGTAGAGAAGTAACTTGATCTTAGTCCAAATGTTGGACATTGATCTGAATGTGATTCAGATGCAATGAGAAGATTAAGTATACTGACTTGATTTAATCAAGCATCTATGAGAGGTCCGTTAGATCTGGATTTGAGATGAGATCTCAACATCCAAGTCACTATACGTGGAACAATACAATCGCCCTGTCCTTATCTCCAAGTATCTGCGGAGAAGGCACATTATTCTTGAAGGAGTTCAAGAATAATTCCTATGATGAATTTAGTATCCAAGCAAGAAGGTTTTGATGATTAAATGAGATTTAATTATCAGAGTATAATATGAATAAGATTCATATTATGAGAATGTGTCCAAGATAATTAAATGAGATTTATTTATCAAGTACAATATGAATAAGATTCATGTTGAGAGAATGATTGTCCAAGATAATTAAATGGGATTTAATTATCAAGGATAAGCAGATCGTGGATAGTGATATCCAGAATATCTGTGTATATTATAAATGAGATTTATAATATATCAGAGAGAGAAATATTGTAAATAACATTTGTTAATTATTAATGTGGATTAGATCCACATTAGTTAATTAATTGGAAATGTAATTTACAAATTAGTTTGGGATGTGAATATGATTCACATTTTTTTTTCAATGGCATGATTGAAATATTCACAATTTAATTTGGAATTAATTTGGTGGATATTATTGCAATAATAGTTATTGCAAATAATCAAGAAATAATAATATAAATAAAAGGAGACAAAACCACCAATATCATAGGTGGCGTCACCTATGACTTAGTCATAGGTGACGCCTCCTTGAATTTAGGAGGGGTTGTTGTCTCCTCTTATTTGTTGACTTATTATCTCTTGATAAATTAATTTATGTTAATTAAATTTTGTTGATAATAATTCAACACATATTTAATTTAATATAAATTAATGTTGTTGGTTTTTAACCAACAACAATCATAGCCGTTGAATGGCTCTTGGATTACAATGACCGTTGGATCCATGAGAGCCATGGATTGAGATCCATTGGATCCCAAACTAATATATAAAGAGGGTAGCCTTAGCCCTTGAAAGTACACCAAGTAGATGCCTACTCTACTTCTCTCTCTCCCTCTCATTCTCGTGCTCTCTCTCTCTCTCTCCATAGGGTGGCCGACCACCATTGTTGAGAAAGGAGAGAAGTTCTCGCCTTCGCCTTCGACGACTCGAGGATCTCCTTCTTCTTCGTGGCTACTTGCTGTAGAGGAAGACGACGGATTTCGCTTGATGAAATCAGGGGATCTATTGCTTGGATCTTCATCGAGGATTGCGGGAGGGACGCGACTCATCATCGTGCCCGCAAGTGCGTTCTTCGTGGATCGGACTTGAGACAGGAGGATCTCTTGTTTGGGATCTCGCGATCACAACCACGCTTCAAAGGTATTCCTTATACTTTGTGGTTTGATGAAACGATCCGAGAAGTGTTCTCGTGATCATGTGGTTTCATCATTAGATTTAAAATTTTTAAATTCCGCTGCACCTTGCGACTAGTACGACTAGTCGCCCCGATCGTATTCGATGCGATCGTCACGCTTTCGTGATGCGCTTGAGGATTCTCAATATCCTTCAAGTGGTATCAGAGACATAGGTCGAATAAGGGTTTGGATATGATCCATGGACCTTAGACGATTTGGTTCTTGAAAGGGTTGCGAAAGTTTTACTGCATTTCAATTTTCGCACCTCTGTCTAATTGATTTTTTCTCTACTGTTTAAAATGTTTAAACACGAAGTTTTCAATTGGATTTTGTTCCTCATTAAACAAGGAAACCATAGGACTTGAGTTTACTAAATTTGGACTTTATTTGCTCAAGATATGGCTTTTTGAATATGACTATATTCACTGTTGCGGGAACTGCGGATTTAAACGTGATTAATGAGTTAATTACGGTTTTGTTACGCCTCGAAATGCATGAAATATCACATAGGTTCTATAATAAATCAAGTTGGCAATCTTAGGGCACTAATTTTGCGAATTTTGGATTTAAATTGATCAAGATAAGTTAATTTTAGTGATAAGGGGTCACTGCTGGAAATTGACATTTTTTGATCATGAACCTTGTGATAGTCATTCAAATAAATGTTGATGAAAATTAATTGTTAATTTTCTGAAATTGGTTATTGATAAATATTTGTGAAATATTTAAAGATGATAATCAATTCCTTGAATGACATCCCACTGAACCATAATGATAAGATAGTTGATCTTGATCATTGGTTAATTTGAAATCATCAACAAACATTGTTTTCATGAAAAACTGTAGGTCATCCTACAATAGTTGTAGGACAACTTTTACATGCAAAACCTCTTGCTTGAATAGGATTGGGGATTTGTTTAGCAAATCTCCTTATAATATAATCAAAAGGTTTTGATGTATATTATATGGTATAATTTCGGTTGAAAGACCGATGAGCATCTCAAAGTACATGATGATCTATCTGGCATTATCCTTTCCTGAGGTGGATATGGTGTCTAGTCGGAGATCGCTGGGGTAGCGGGTTGCAACGTATGTGGTCCGTCCCACTCTCGTCGGTACTGGCCATGACAGCGGGTAGGGATTGGATAATGCCGGAGAAATCAAAGTGTATTTCTAATTATTAAAATTCGAAATAATACGTACTTTGAGATTATACCTACTATTCAAGTAAAATTCAAAGTTTGTTGATTGATAATAGGATTGATGATTGATTTAATGTGATTAAATTAATTATATCCTATGAAACACTCTATTATGAATAGATGTGTATTTCCCTTGGAAGAATTAATTATGTGAATATGATTCACGATGATTAATTACAATTTGAATATGAGGTGGAGGATCACATAAGTGACATCCATGGTCTCCCGTCAAGGCAAAGAATTTCGTCGCCAAAAGTTGTATATAGGAGACGCCTGTCCGAAGTGACAGATCCTATATACAATTATTTGGATCGGGTTCTTTGCTTCTCGAAAGAGTAAGGCCATATACGTAGTGACCCCAATATCGGGTCCTCATATTATTGGGGCGATATTGGATTGCGTATAGCGAGTTTTAAGCCTGTTGACGGTTGGTTCAATTAGCAACGGGTCAACATCATCTTAGGGGTGGTGGGCTCGGGTGTTAAGGACCGAATTGGGAAATGCAAGTTGGACTTGCAAGGCGGAATGTGTTCCGACTTCTCTTTATTCGAGTCACAGGTTCTCATATTATTGGGATGTGATAAAGATAGAGAGGAGATCCCAGATCTTGCTTGAGATATAGTGGTAAGTATATCTCTTACTTTGAAAGACGATTAGGGAATAATCTTTCATAGTAGACATAGCAAGACAAATTTGATTTAAAATTCCTAAATCAAAGTAAAATATGTATATATAATATATATACCCATATGCAAATTTCTTATTTTAGATAATCCTTCATTAAACCCACTCAATGTTATACTCAATAATAACCAGTAAAATATCATGGATTGGACTCATGATCCAGATATTGTACTTGCAATTGGACACATAATGTATGTGGTTGCAATGTGCAAGTTTCCTCAACATAATGAGGAATGACAATTAAATAAGACAATAAGACATCATCTTAGGGTTTGTATGTCTCTATAGTCTTGATCTTTCATCGAGTGTACTTTAGAAGTGACATGTCGATAATGATCGTAATTGTCAAAATAATCCTTATAAAATCTAAGAAGATATTCTGGCATACATATGTGCTCTAGACATTTAATCATGAATGATATGGTTCTCTGCATTATGCAGAATGGTGGCTCGAAAGAGATGATGTATTCAAAATATTTGAATACCTACCTGAACCAATGTTTTAGGAGTCTAGATGGATGTAGACATGATGAGTGTCATCATTCTACTATCTATACTCTAGTCATTCATGAAGCTTCATAGTATTCACATTGTATGAATTTAATGAAGCATGTATAAATGTTGAAATGCTCTTACATTGAATTCTTTTGAATTTAACATAAGAGATCCTTAGTCTTGAACAATGGTTGTTTATAGATGAAGAGAGCACAGTGGAAGCGTGGGTCGGACCCATGTGAGAAGGAAAGTCAAGAGTTGATTGTACTTCTGTGACTTCCATATGACATCCAAAGAGTTGGATGAATGCCTATACTGCAATAACTTGATGTGTTGATAGTATGACTATCAAGTCTGCCTAGAATCCTTAGAGAAGGACTCAGATAATGCATCATAATAATAATATCTACATTTGATCATTGAAATTGACTTGCTTATTTGATAAGATAAAGTCTAATAATTGTATCTCAATCTTCTAACGACACTTGCAATGTGTTGCATATATTTTAGAAGACTGGAAAAATTTGATCTTAAGGTTTATAGTTATCCACATAGACATTGATGCAATTGTTGCAACAATCTCTGTTGGATTGATATACTTCTTAATTTCAGTGGGAGAGCCTTAGTCTTAGAGAATGTCTCTATGACCTAGATATTAGAATACACTCATTGTTTGTTTCTAAATGTTGGAAATAAACATGAATTCTGGAATAAACCTATCATAAAGAGTTATGATAGATATATTTCAGATAATAATCTAGCATCTGGTGGACTCTACTAAACTAGAAATTTAATGAATGGTTCATTGAGATTTCTAATACTGAAAGTTAAACCTTATAAGATCAATAGGAGGACAAAGATCATTTGACAATGATTTAGCATCAAGTTTTGGACATATGTGTGCTGATGAGATCAATAGACTAGTAAGATATGAAACTTTAGAATGTCTAAAATTTCAAATCTTACATACTTGTGAATATTGTATTCAAAGTAAAATGTCCAATACACCCTTTTTTTTGGGAAAGGTGTAAGATGTCAAGGTATTCGAGATCTCATACATATTGATGTATGTGAATCATCTATATCATAGTGAACATTTTGGATATGTGATATCTATTGATGATCATGTATGATATGAGATTTCTTCTCTTCACCTGAGAAACCTTTGAAATGTTCAAAGATTTCGTAATTTTGGTTTAGAACCAAAGTTTGAAGGAAGATTAAATGAATTTAATCTAACCAAGGTAGCAAGTACCTATTAGATGAATTCAAAGAATATCTTATGGAGATATGAATATCATTTCTATCTCAATCCTCCTGACACACCTAAACTCAATGGAGTTGTAGGAAGATACAATTAGATCATGTGTGACATGATTTGATCAATGATGAATTTTAGCATAATTATCCCTTAGTTTCTAGATATATATGTGTAGTAGAGACTACAATATATATATCTTTAATAAGGTTCCATGCATGTAAGCTGGAATCTAGCACTTGAGAGTGCTACTTCATTAGGAAAATAAAGGATGGTATTGGATACCTACTTTACGACCTTGAGATTCTTAAAATATCTCATCTTTGAGAATATGATTCTTATAGGATGACTCTCTTGAGAATCAAGATGAAAATGAAGTAAAGGAACTCATTTAATCTTGAGAAGATAATGAGGCTCCAGAAATCGGAAACTAAAAGGGACAATTAAAGATGAAACACTAATACCTCTTCAAATGAGTTTGAGGATGTATTCTTTGTGTCAATTAAGTCTGACAATGATCGGACTTCATGTGATGAAGCTCCTGAAGATCATAACATGGAAAGATGGATATTAGCAATAAAGGTCTCAGGTAGACTTCATATACAAGTGTTGTATATGGACCCTCGAGGATCCACCTTTAAGGGTTAGACCCATTAAGCTGTAAATGGATCTTTAATAGAAAGAGGGAACCTGATGAGAAGGTAGAAACCTTCAAAGCACGGTTCGTAGCCATGAGCCACACACCGAAGAGAAGACATCGATTGCGATGTGGCTTGCTTTTTAGTGATCATGCTTAAACCCATCAGAATATTGCTAACCCTAGCTATACAATTTGACTATGGCATCTTCAAGATGTGAGTCAAGATTGTATTCCTCTATAAATGCCTCTTGGAGGATATTCATATGAAGTAGCCCCAGGGCTTCATGTTTGAGGAATGCAAGATGTGCTGGCTAAAGAACTCCATCTTTGGACTCAAATAAGCTTATTGTCGTTGGAACATAAGATTTGATGAAATTATAATTGTTATAATTTCAAATAGAATCTTGATGAACCATGTGAAGCTTAGTGGGAGTGCCATTGTGTTCATCATGCTAAATGTAGATAATATCCTAATCATTTGGAATGACATAAGGATGATAATAAGTGTTTTGTGATCGGGTTATTCCATACCTTGAGATATGATCTCAAAAGATGCCTCTTAGATCTTAGTTCTGAAGGTGTTCAGAAGCAGAGAAAAGAGGGCGTTGGGACTGTCACATTTGTAGTACACCTTGGACATGTTCCATTTTCTGGAAATTCCAAGAAATGCTTTCTTACCTTTAAGATTTGGTACTGACCTATCTAAAGGGATAGCACCCCAAAGAGTTGAGGAAGTGAATGCTAAAACTGGTTGCCCTTTTGTGCATCAGTTATGAAAAGCTGAAAGTATGCTAGATGTGTACAAAAGCCAGATATCTGCCATTCAGTGGGAGTAGTAAACTGTTACTAATCCTACTATGGAGATAGAACACTTAATTGCAGTAATAACAATATCTTCAAAGATGACAAGGCTTTAGAGATAGTGATCTCTAAGTCTTATCTTCAAGAAATTAAGACTTTTAGATGGAGATCTAAAAGGTCTTAACTGCGAATACCTTAGGAGATAGAGATCTCCAGGGATAAGGGTATTCTGATAAGGATAATAGAAATTACATGCTGGTTATAATAATATTTCTTTGAGTTGTAGTATCAAGGATACTATGACTGACAAGATTGAGTATTGGTTGCATTAGATGCAACATTTGCATTAGATGCGAGCACTGTTACTGGGGATATGCAAGTGCCGTAAAAGGACTTGGCATAGTCTCGCGGGAACAGAGTGACTGATCAGCTTACCTAGCTATTTTCTAAATAGCCTATGATTGTCACATGAGTGTGGGTTTAAATGATTAGCCCATTAATGGCTCTTTGGGCTAGTGGGAGATTGTTGGACATGCGAGCCCACGGCGAGCCATTATGCAATAAATGTTATTGCACGTATCATTCCCTGATCTGAAATGAAGAATAAATAATTTGCATAATAGGTCCCTCTGTACAATTAGGGTTATGTACCATGGCCATCTTAATGATCATACAACTGTTGATTCATTAAATGAATCATAGAGGCTGGTGCTTGGATGAATATCTAATGGGTTAGATAGAGGACTCATCAAGCACCGTCAAATGATTATTAAGAGATGATCTCCAGCCTGAGTAGGAGATGGCAATCCTTTCTCACATAGGCTGATATCTGACCAACCTCTTGATGCAGGTCCTCTGCATGGGAATAGTGATTCGGAGGTGTCAGATTAGTTAAGTCAATGGGTTGACTTAGCGAGATCGAGATAACCTAAGTCCTATGTTGATTACTGTCACAGCATAGGCACACATCCTCTGACTAGAGACAGATGTGTTACTATATGTCTGAGTGTGTACATTTGGCAGACCATTAGGTTGATGACCTAATCAAGGTCTATACACCGGCGAGCTGGTGTGCATATAAGGGCATATGAGTAATACGATCTCTCAAAGGGATCATACAGGTTCACTTATGAACCAGAAGACTTGAGCTCACTCATGAGGTATTGGGACCGATCAAATTCCATGCATGGTCGTCGTGCTTTGGAAGCATGACAAGAATTTGAAGGTATGATATATGCTTTGGGGAAAGCATATGATCGATACCAAATCCCAATGACCAAGATTGAGAAACTTGGTGATCAAACCCTGAAGAAGACAGTATAAAATAGATCTTCATCTTCAGGTTGATCATTGGTCTTCCAGTATGCAGGATGTGCAGGTATTAGGAATACCTGAGGGTGATGTGATCATAAACGATTATATAACCATGACGCTTCCAGTCCGAGGGAGTGATGAAACAGGTCTGGATTTTAGTGACTCCTCTTAGTAGAGAAGTAACTTGATCTTAGTCCAAATGTTGGACATTGATCTGAATGTGATTCAGATGCAATGAGAAGATTAAGTATACGGACTTGATTTAATCAAGCATCTATGAGAGGTCCGTTAGATCTGGATTTGAGATGAGATCTCAACATCCAAGTCACTATACGTGGAACAATACAATCGCCCTGTCCTTATCTCCAAGTATCTGCGGAGAAGGCACATTATTCTTGAAGGAGTTCAAGAATAATTCCTATGATGAATTTAGTATCCAAGCAAGAAGGTTTTAATGATTAAATGAGATTTAATTATCAGAGTATAATATGAATAAGATTCATATTATGAGAATGTGTCCAAGATAATTAAATGAGATTTATTTATCAAGTACAATATGAATAAGATTCATGTTGAGAGAATGATTGTCCAAGATAATTAAATGGGATTTAATTATCAAGGATAAACAGATCGTGGATAGTGATATCCAGAATATCTGTGTATATTATAAATGAGATTTATAATATATCAGAGAGAGAAATATTGTAAATAACATTTGTTAATTATTAATGTGGATTAGATCCACATTAGTTAATTAATTGGAAATGTAATTTACAAATTAGTTTGGGATGTGAATATGATTCACATTTTTTTTTCAATGGCATGATTGAAATATTCACAATTTAATTTGGAATTAATTTGGTGGATATTATTGCAATAATAGTTATTGCAAATAATCAAGAAATAATAATATAAATAAAAGGAGACAAAACCACCAATATCATAGGTGGCGTCACCTATGACTTAGTCATAGGTGACGCCTCCTTGAATTTAGGAGGGGTTGTTGTCTCCTCTTATTTGTTGACTTATTATCTCTTGATAAATTAATTTATGTTAATTAAATTTTGTTGATAATAATTCAACACATATTTAATTTAATATAAATTAATGTTGTTGGTTTTTAACCAACAACAATCATAGCCGTTGAATGGCTCTTGGATTACAATGACCGTTGGATCCATGAGAGCCATGGATTGAGATCCATTGGATCCCAAACTAATATATAAAGAGGGTAGCCTTAGCCCTTGAAAGTACACCAAGTAGATGCCTACTCTACTTCTCTCTCTCCCTCTCATTCTCGTGCTCTCTCTCTCTCTCCATAGGGTGGCCGACCACCATTGTTGAGAAAGGAGAGAAGTTCTCGCCTTCGCCTTCGACGACTCGAGGATCTCCTTCTTCTTCGTGGCTACTTGCTGTAGAGGAAGACGACGGATTTCGCTTGACGAAATCAGGGGATCTATTGCTTGGATCTTCATCGAGGATTGCGGGAGGGACGCGACTCATCATCGTGCCCGCAAGTGCGTTCTTCGTGGATCGGACTTGAGACAGGAGGATCTCTTGTTTGGGATCTCGCGATCACAACCACGCTTCAAAGGTATTCCTTATACTTTATGGTTTGATGAAACGATCCGAGAAGTGTTCTCGTGATCATGTGGTTTCATCATTAGATTTAAAATTTTTAAATTCCGCTGCACCTTGCGACTAGTACGACTAGTCGCCCCGATCGTATTCGATGCGATCGTCACGCTTCCGTGATGCGCTTGAGGATTCTCAATATCCTTCAGCTAAAATAAAAGAATAAAGAGTGATGAATGAGTATTCATCACCCTCCAATACTTTACTTTTGCTAGTCCCTTAGCAAACACTTATTTGAAAAAGAAGTGAAAAGAGAAAGAAAAAGAAAAAGAAGAAAAAGAAGGTGAATCAAGGATGATTATTAAACTTGTCTTCATTAAATTGAAGTATGAAGCTCAGTCAGATCTTTGGATTATTAATTTGTTGGAACTATATTTGAACTTAGGATTAAAACTCAACAGCCTCTAAGTTCCACCAATCTATGGTCAAGACTCCTCAACAATCCAGATCAGAACAAGTCTACATACATAAACTCTAATGACCATGAATCTTTTCTTGTACGGTGTAAGTGATATGTAGCTCCCCACCTCAGAAACGACAAAGTAACAACCCTCCTCAACAAGGTAACTCTAATACCCTAGTCTGGAAACTCTTTCCTCGAGGAGGGGGTATTCCCTTCTAAGTTCAAGTACAACTGGCTCAAGAAGAGGAGGAAGAAGAGAATGGACCATGACCAATGTAGCCATGTATCCTAGGGAGCCCAACCAGTGTAGCTAAGTCTCCCTACTGCAAGCTTAGTCTCCCTGCTGCAAGCTTCATGAGATGGGCATGGGTAACATAAGCTTTACTTTATTTGACTATATACACTCTGGTGGGTATTTCATTTTTTATCATACCCACCACTTTTTTGGAGTTTTTCTTTTTGCGCATTTTTTTGATGTGCATATGTACAACATATCTACATGATGCAACATACATACATAAGAAGTTTTTCCTCTTGAGCAAGTAGACTATCCCTTTTTTGAAGCTTTATTGCAACCCCCAACTCCTGTCTTTAGACCTCAATGCTACCGGACCAAGTTTAGACGGACTTCCTTCACTATAAGAAGAAGAGAGGTTCCACCTAGAAGTACTACCCTCATATGCTACCCCAAGTCAAAGAAGACATCCTTCCCACCACCTCATCCGTTGAGAGCTAGGTGTAAAGTGCTGGTGCAAGTAAAGCCATTGTCTATGAGAGTCATGCGTGTGTTGTTAAGTGTTCTACTTAGGCTCATCAAGATGACATATGATCATAGCCTACTGGACTCAAAGAATTAAGTCACCATGGACATGAAAAGTCTCAACCCTAAGCCCTATAAGGTTCCTCTTAGAATTAGGCGGATTAAGATCTTAACCAAGCTCCATTTTTCAATTTAATTCCAGGCTAGTTTAAATGTCAATTATGATTCAGAAAGACTGTACATATATATACAAAGATGCTTTTGAAAATTTTTGAAAACATGCAAAATTTTAATATTTACACACATTTACAAAAGGGTTTTTGCAAACTTTTTATTTTCAAACATTTTACAAAAATTTTGTACTATATACATAATTTTGATATCAAAATATTTACAAACTCTTTACACAAAATATTTTTACAAACATTTTTACAAAAATAATTTTGTAAGTAGCTATGTATGTGCAATAAAGAATTTATGTACAAGAATATTTTTTTAATTTTTATTGGTTTTTAAGGATATTAGCCATTTTATTTATTAACACATTCACACAAAGTATGAGTTATGGCTAAAGTATATATGAAATATATACTACACCCCCTATACTTAGCTCGAACGATGTCGTAAGAGTGAATCAAGAGTGGTGAAGAAGACATAACTCGTGCTTAGTATAGGGAAGTGAAAAGGAAAACTATACTACAAAGACGAATGAAAGAATAGAATGGAAAAGGGTCTCGGTCTTTCCCCCTATACTTCGGATCAAGTAATCCTAAGTATAGCAGGCTGTACACAAAGGGAAATCCGAGTGGAATAATGTACAAGGTCTACCTCCCCTATACATGGGGTAAAATATCCCTAAGTATAGGCAGCAAAACATAGATAGAAAAGAATCAAAAGAAAATCAGAAGTCTCACACCCCCTATACGTAGGGTAAAGTGCATCCTAAGTATAGCATAATCAAAGATGCATATGGGGTGTTGGACTGAAGAATAGTGTGATATGGACATCTGAATCTATACAAGTTGGCAGACAGTGATAATCAGGCGTGAGATGCAATAGATGTGAGTCAAGAGATCACATCTCACGTAAAATGAATAGGGGCGACGTCAACGACCATCGGCTCATGATCTAGATATGGTTTGAGCCGCTGCCCATTAACATGAAAGGTAGACTCAGATGACATCTCAGATATGTCGATGCTTCCATTGTCATGTACCTTTCGGACCAAGTATGGTCCCTTCCACTTGCTCTGCAACTTCCCTGGAAATAATCTAAGCCGGGCATCTAACAACCATACTCTCTGTCCTGGCTCAAACTGCTTGTGGCTGATATGAGAATCATGCCACTCCTTCACTCTCTCCTTGTACTGAAGGCTGCTCGAAAAGGCTGTATCTCTAAGCTCCTCCAGGGCTGCCAACTCCGCCCTCCTCTGGTCTCCTACGCTCACTGGATCGAAAAGTATATCTGTGACTGCCCAAAGTAACCTATGTCTCAGCTCAACAGGTAAATGGCAGGGCTTTCCATAAATGAGGCGAAAGAGAGATGTACCTAAAGGAGTCTTGAAGAACGTCTGATATGCCCACAAGACCGAGTCCAAAAGCTGTGACCAATCCTTTCGATTAGGGTAGACGACCTTATGCAATATAGTCTTGATCTCCCTATTCGATACTTCAGCAAGACCATTGTTTTGAGGATAATATGGCGTGGCTACTCGATGGTCAATGCTGAACTCCCTAGCAAGGGCCTTTACCTTATCATTGACGAAATGAGACTCCCCATCAGATATCAATACTCTAGGCACCCCGAACCGTGCAATGATATTCTTCCTCAAAAATCGGCATACAGTCCTAGCATCTGCAGTTTGGGCGGGGATGGCCTCAACCCAACGACTCACATAATCAACGGCCAACAGAATGTACTCGAATCCCTGACTCTTAGGGAATGGACCCATGAAATTGATGCACCATGCGTCAAAAACTCACAGAAATGAATGGGCTGCATCAGCATCATATCACGCTGTCCACAAGTGCCCATCCTCTGACAGTCAGTACACCTTTTCACGAATTCATCAGAATCTTTGAAGAGAGTAGGCTACCATAGGCCAGATTAGAGCACTTTCTGTGCCGTTCTCATCCCAGAGTGATGTCCTCCTGCCTCAAGCTTGTGGCAGTAAGTGAGGACGCTATGGTGCTCCTCCTGAGGAATGCACCGACGCCAGACGCTATCCCCTCCTTCATGATAAAGGATGGGATCCTCCCAATGGTAAAACTTGGCCTTCGCGAGGAAAGTCTCAAGTCCTACCTGGGCCAACATTGTGGAACTTTCTTGGCAACAAGATAGTTCACAATGTCGGCGTACCACGGGAGAGAGGCGATAGTAAGGATCACCTCATCTGGGAAGGTCTCAGAGATAGGGTCAATCTGCTCAGAATCCTCAAGATGCTCTAATCGGGAGAGATGATCCGCCACCACATTCTTGACTTCAGGCTTATCCTTAATCTCAATGTCAAACTCCTGGAGTAGAAGGATCCATCTAGTCAATCTCGCTTTGGCATCCTTCTTTGCCATGAGGTACCTGATGGCGGTATGATCAGTAAATATGGTCACCTTAGATCCAATGATGTATGACCTAAACTTATCTAGGGCAAAGACTATGGCTATCATCTCCATCTCAGTCACGGTGTAGTTCCGTTGAGCGGCATCCAAAGTACGGCTAGCGTAGTGAATGGCAAATGGTACTCCATCCCTCCTCTATCCCAGCACGGCTCCTACGGTAAAATCGGAGGCATCTGTCATGATCTCGAATGGGAGAGACCAATCAAGCGGCTGGAGGAAAGGAGACTCAACAACTAGACTCTTGAGAGTCTCAAATGACGCTAGACACTTATCATCCACAATGAACTTGGTGTCTTTGGTCAGCAAATCAGTCAACGGCCGGGCAATCCTGTTGAAATCATGAATGAAGCGTTGGTAGAAATCAACATGCCCCAGAAAGGACCGTAACTATCGCAAGTTTGACAGTGGATTGAGTTTCCTAATGATATCCACCTTGGCTGGATCAACCTCCACACCCCTGTTGGAGATGATATGGCCAAGCACCGTCCCTTGAGTCACCATGAAGTGGCTCTTCTCCCAATATAGCACAAGATGGACCTCAATGCATCGCTTAAGGATGCAGTCTAGGCAGTTAAGACAAGCATTGAACCCATCACCATAGACCGAAAAGTCATCCATGAAGATCTCCAAGCACTTACCCACCATGTCCGAATAGATGGACAACATGCACGTTTGGAATGTCGCCGGGGCATTACATAGACCAAAGGGCATCCATCTGAAAGCATATGTCCCAAAGGGAAAGGTGAATGTGGTCTTGTCTTGGTCTTTGGGCGCAATGACCACCTGAATATATCTGGAGTACCCGTCCAGAAAATAGTAATGACTCTTCCCTACTAGCCTCTCTATAATCTGGTCAATAAAAGGCACCAGGAAATGATCCTTTTTGGTGTCCTGATTCAATCATCTATAGTCCACACATACCCTCCAAGAAGTTGGTACTCGGGTGGCGATCTCCTCTCCAGACTCACTCACAACTGTAGTGATGCCCGTCTTCTTAGGCACCACATGTAATGGACTAACCCACTTGGTGTCAGAGATAGGGTAGATAAAATCGACGCTCCACCATTTCAAAATCCCCTTCATGACAACCTCTCGAAGATTCGGATTCAGCCGCTGCTGGAACTCACGCGATGACTTGGCATCCTCCTCGAGATAGATATGGTGGGAGCACAGGGCCAGACTTATCCCCTGGAGATCGGCTACACTCCATCCTATCGCCATGCGGTTCTTTTCAAGAACCTCCATCAAACGAGATTCTTGTTCTCCAGTCAAATCCACTGAGATAATGACTGGGTGCATCTCATGCTCTCCCGCAAGGAACCTATACTTCAGCGATGACGGCAAGGGCTTCAGCTCTGGACAACTGGGTACTAGCGGATATGGCCTCTGAAATGTTTGAGTGAATGCGACCAAATCTGCATGGGAGAACTCTCGCTGAATCTGAGAATCTGGTGAAGACTGCTCTGCTGGTGTATCTGTGCTCTGAATGGGATCAGTCTCTACCCTAGCTGTTGGCTCTGTGGAAGTCAGACATGAAATCATATCATCAAACTCTGCTCAATCAATATCTGACCTTGAGGGATCTGAATCTATATCAAGATAATCAACTGCCTTGTTATCAGGAACGTGATCTGCTGCCTGAACTATATCCTGTACCAGGAATTCGCTCTCCAAGCTCTCCTCTACTGGCAACTGTGCATCAGCAGACTCTGAAGGTGAGAGGATGGCTCGTGAAACTAGGTCAGACCAAACTGCCTCATCATATGTAATCACAAAATCACAGTCCTGGTGGATGTCTCGCTCTACCTCTGTCATCTGCTCTGAATTTATGAGCGGCTCTGAGCAAGCTGAATCTCATGCTCTGGTCTCATCGATCGTCTCTATTTGTATACTCTCACCCTCAACGCGAAAGTACACCTTCCTGCTATCACGATCGGACGCTGCCATGGCTGTGGCCAAGAACAGGCATCCTAAAATGATGGGGTATCGGTCATAGACTCAGGGATCTCCATGTACAACACAACGAAGTCCACAAGGAATTTCAGGCCCTGAATTGTTACGACCACGTCCTTCAGCAACCCCTTTGGCCTCTTGACAGATCGATCATCAAATTGAAGGACCGTCCTGCTTTATCATAGAGGGCCAAACTCAAATTGGTCGAGTAAGGCTGCCGGAAGTAGATTGATAGAAGACTCGCTGTCTAATAGAGTCTGATCGAACCTCTGCTCATGAATGTGGCATCTGACATAAGGCGCTCCTGCATCTGGCCTCTTGGATGGCAGAAGGTTCTGGATGGCGGAGCAGGTGGCACGAGTGAGCATATGGATCTCTGACTGGTGGTTCCTCCTCTTCCTGCGAATAGTAGTTCTGTCTCTAAGGTTCCTCTGGAAGAGGGGGATGTGCTCCAAGGCCTCTTGTAGAGTCAGCTGTATATGAAATCTGTCCATCATCTGCTGGCTGAACTCTAACTGATGGGATTTTTTTGGGTTTTCTTTTTTAGGCCCCTTAGCCAAGCAGAGTGCTTGGGGAAAGGGGATAGATGGGCCCTCCTCAGATGGAGGGCTAGGATCGGGTCCCTACTGGTTTGGCGAAGAAGAATCCATACAAACATCTCAATAATCACAGATGGACTCGTAAATGAAGAACCCTTTCCTTTATTCACAGAATAGTCTTGAGATACATGAACAGAAGGAAAAACGACATGAATGGGAATGGTGGCATCAGTACCACCCTCGGCATCTGGAATTGTGGCATCAGCACCACGCTCTGGCTTAGAATCATCTCTGGTGGCATCAGCACCACCTTCTTCATCTAGTGAAGTGACGGCCTCAGTACCGTCAGTTGGATCAACGTCCTTGGTGGCATCAGCACCACCGTCATCATCATCATCACGAGCAGCATCAACACCGCTCTCCTCCTTGTCTGGCGCTCCTGAAGCTGCATGGGGTCGTCGCTCAAACGAGGCACCGTCGACTGGAATCCTACCGCTCCTAAGTGTAACAAAGTCAGCATCAAAAGCGTATGCAGTAATATCACTAAGTGAATCACCAGGAGTGGTAACCTCTGTAAACTCTACCTGCTCAAACTTCCTCTTGAGGTTGTTCGGGTTCGGCTCGATCTGGGCAGGGATGGCGGCCTTTCCTTTGATAATATCTCTCATCTCCTGTCGAAACTCATCCATCTCCCGTCTGAAGGTAGCCTGCTGCTTGGAGACGAGGCGGGCTAGATCATCTAAGGCGGGGTTCTCATAGGCGGGCCCATGAGAACCTGACGGGTGGCCTCTCTGAAAATGAGGCTGCTGCTGCCGGGAGTGAGAGGGATACTAGGGCTGAGACATATACTGCTGAGGTTGCTGCTGCCTCCAAGACTGTCCCTGGTGATAGGGACGAGGACCATGCTGCTGGTAATGCTGCTGGGGATGTGGCTGCTGCTGCTGTGGGAACTGGGGCTGCTGGTGCTGCTCTCACTGCTGGCCGTACTGACTATGCTAAACTGGAGGCTGCTGTTGGGAACTGGTACCTTCGGTCAACCAACAGAATCCGAGATGGTCTCATCGGATCCCAGTCTGAGGTCGGTCATACCAAATCCCATTGACGACCATAAATGGCTCTTGCTCGTAAGTGGGTGGGGGGAATATTTCTAGGGGCTGGTCCGGCTGGTACACCACCATCTGGCTGTCCTGAGATGGTGGTGCCTGAATGTACTACTGCTGCTGCTGGAACAGCTCCGCCTGAATGTGGTGAACCTGTTGGTTTTGGGTAGAGGGCTGGGTTGAGCTGCTGCTGCCGGTATCTATCCGTGACCTAAGACGGGGCCGAGAAGCCGTCTGTGCCTCCTGGAGACACATGATCTGGGTCTTTAGGTCACTCAACGCTTGTGCCATCTGGTCGATTTGCATCATGCCTTGGCACTGCTTCTTCTCAATCAACTCTATCCGGTCCAACTTCTCATTGACAATCCCCATGTCAACAACCATCGACTCTGTATGTGTTGCGGCTGCTGATGAAGTGGGTGGATCGGCATCTACCCGTGCTATCCTCTGATAGGACACGGCCTACGGTGTGGGCTTCCCCTGAGTATAGAGTCGGGTCTGGGACATCACAGTGTAGTTCTCGGCCATCTCCTCGTAGATGGCCCATACCTGATCCTCATCCATGACAAAATACGAGCCCCTACAGGATGCGTTAACTAGCCCCTGCAACTCCGGTGTCAGCCCGCAGAAGAAACTTTGGACGAGATTGGGCTTTGATATATCATGGTGGCGACACCGGTCTGTGAGCTCCCTGAAGCGGTCCCATGCCTCATGAAATTACTCATTAGGGAGCATGGAGAAATTGCTGATCAGGGCCCTGGCTGCATTGGTCTGGCCGTGTGGATAATACTTGTTGAGGTACTCGTTCTGGAGCTGTTCCCATGTGGTGACGAATCTCCCTAAATGCTTCATCTAGTTGGCTGCTCTAACTACTAGGGAGAAAAGGAAGGCCATCATCATGATGGTGTCCTCGTCCACAAGGCGGTCATGGACGGTACTACAGATCATCTCAAACTCTTGGAATAAAGGTATGACTCCTCTGTGGCGAGTCCGTGGAAGCGGGGAAGCAGCTGAATCGTCTGAGGTGGGAGCTTGAAATCTCCCAGAATAGCTATCAACACTATCCATTTGTGGGTGAGAGTTGCACTAGGGTTGTGTAACTCTCTCATCGGTCTCGCAGGTGCTAGCTGCGGCTGTACGGGCTCCTCAGGCTCTCGGACGTCGGGCCATCTCCTCCTCCTCCTCCACCAGCTCTGCGCTCTCTATCGGTTTACATCTGCTCCATCTCACGGTGCATGTCCACCATGAAAGCTCCCTGCTCCCGGATCTGTCGCTGCATCATCTCAAGGGAGGCTAACATGGTGTTGTTGATGGCACCCTGATCCAATACATATGTCTGGTTCCTGATGGGTCCTACAGTGCTCTCCTCGCTACTGGCCATGGTCTCTGCAAAGGCAAAAGACCCAAACTCAGGTGCCGATAAATCAACTGGCTGTTGCTGTCTCTGCTCGGGCACCTCAAGACTAGTAGAAGGGTGGTCGAGGGGGAACAAGGTGGAGTTGAACTTGGGTTCGGAGAGCGGGTCTCAGCTCTCGCGAACCAACCTAGATGAGCGGGATGGAGTGCTCGAAAGCGGTGCAGCCAGAGGCTGCCTAAGGGACCTCCAACCCATCATCTTGATCTGGCGACTGAAGGCGGATGAGATCTGGTAAAGTAAACAAGATCGGTCAAGCAAAACCCCCGATTCACCTATGCACTCAGAGCTGATGACCGTGAAAGTTCGGTCTTTAATCTTGTCAATTTTATTAGGTGATCAAACAGTCTTTCAGAGCGATTAAGTGAGCTGTTAGGAATCCAACGCCCCCAGGAGACTGTCCCGATCTAGAGCTAGATCTTTCCCAGCCAGTACAAGTCACATACCGTTTACCGGCTACCTGATCGATTCGCTCTGTTAAGGATATCGCAGCCCGCTTTACCGGAGATCGGAGCGATCCTCACTGGAGAACGACTAACTCGAGACCAGTAGTCTAAAGAAGGGTCGGATGTGGCTCTAACCTAGGGTGCAGGTCACTCTCTCGCTCATCCAAACCATATAAATAGGGGATTGCTCTCCCAAGACAGATATTTATGTGAGGTGTCTTTTAGGGTCAAGTTTGCTTAAACAGTCCCAATTTTATAGTTTTTGTTTTTTAGATCTTTTTCAAAGCAAACAACTCCTAACGAATTTTTCGATTCTCCTGATTATTTATAAGTCCAAAAATAGAGGGAGAAGGTGAAAAAGCCGATGCGCGACTAAACACGATAATGCATGTCGAGTAAGAAATTCATACCTTGCCTCCAGCTCTCTACATGCAAAGTGATCCACACATAATTAAAAGATAGAAATAAAACCTATCTATATGATGCACGAAGAAATCAACCTTAAGCAAAAATTTCTACTCGCGAAGCACAATAGCTAACGGGTCAATGAGAGGGGTCGGGGTCCGATCTCTGATGTCGATCGGTGTCCGCCACAACAGATCCTACCAGCGTTGTATACGACCTCTAGCAGCACGTGACCCCTCAAGTGACCAGGTTAACTTTTTATTAGTGAATTAATTAATAAGGTCCAATTACGTTCTATAGGAGCATAAATGTAATTAGGGTTGGGCCTTAATAATTACGTCACAGAGCAAGAGAAAATCCTAAGGCTAAGGCTAAAATATTTGGGAATCAAAGAAAATAAAAATGATAAACACAAAATCAACGAAAATCAAGGTGAGGTCCCTAGAGCACACCGGTGCTCGATGAAACAGACCCCGGGAAATCCACCAAGTCTGAGAGTCTGTCCTGTCCTGTATTATTACAACAATAATATAGTGCAGAAATAAAACTAAGATAAATATAAGCTAAACTCTCCCCACACTCCTGCTCTACTCTCTCACGCTCTCCTGCAGCTCTATGTAGAAAAGAGCTGCCTCCAAGTCCCGGGGGTGCGTCGGCTTCCCAAGGAAAGCCACCCTCGATCCTTAGGCCCTCGTAAGAAAAGCAAACAAAAGATGTGTCAGACCAACAATTATTATAATAATGAAAAAAATAAAATAAAATAAAATAAAATAAAAATAAATGCAAAAATAAAAACAAATAAAAATAAAAACAAAATTAAAAATAAAACAAATAAAAGAAAAATAAAGAAAAGAAAAAGAAAACCCGAAAAAGAAAGCTGACTACTAAGCCGTGCTCCCCGGCAATGGCGCCATTCGGACGAGCGAACCGAGCGACTAAGGTAAGAAGGTATCATGGTCGTTGCAACCTCAACCTCTCGGATCGACTCAATCAAGAAAACAAAGACCACCAAACACGAAAATCAAGCACAAATAGCGGTCCCGCTATTTTATTTTACCTGGTTTAGCTACTAGGGTCGAACACAAGGAGCACGGTATGCCTAGGCTACGAAGTAGTCGAAAATCCAAATAAAATAAATAAATAAACTAAAATGATGGATTTTATATTTTTCAATTTCTTTTGTAATTTTTAAATTGAGAAAAAGGTTTAAAAAAATAAAAAGGCTCAAACAAACAATTATTTAAGGTAACCGAAATACTCAGAAAATTAAAATAAAAATATTTTTGGTTTTTAAAAGCATTCATGTGTTTTTGGTATTTTTCTTGGATTTTTCTAATTTTTAGTTAATTTTCTAAAAAAAACAAGGTCAAAAAGATCAAACGGTGTGCAACCAGAATCTAAAGGCACTTTAAAAATATTAAAATGCCTATAAAATTCGAGCAATAATTTTATGAGAAACTAAAAATAAAAATCTAACTACAGAAACTGAAAAGGTATTTTTTTGATTTTTTGTGAATTTTTAATAATTTTCTAAGTTTTTTAGTTTTTTTAAATTTTTAGGGTGTTTATAAATGCAAAAGCAACAAAAATTAGACAGAAGCAAAAACAAACTAATATAAGCAATCACTATTTTTTTGGTTTTCTAGAGGATTTTTAATATTTTTAGTGGATTTTTAAAAATAGACAGAAGTAATTTTTGAAGTTTTTGAATTTCTAATAATACTAAATGAAATAAAAAAGAACCCAAAAATTCAGGGAAATTTCCACATCATGGCAAGGGCCACGTGTTTAAATTTCATGAATTTTAGATTAAAATTTGCTATTTATTAAAACCAATTAAATAAGCACAACATACAGGTACCTATATCCAATTATTGGAAAGTATCCACTCAAATAATAACATAGAATAATATAGGGATCAATTTGCAAAATAACCAGATACACACGTGGGTGGCACGTGAACCAGGAAAGCAGGGGTATAATTGCAAATCTTATTTATAAAACCTCATTCAATAACAACCATCAAGTTCAGGACTGGATATGCAAATATCCCACAAGTCATGCGACAGAACACATGACGCACACACAGAGGGATTAAAATGCAAATAAAAGAAGCACGGGGTCCTAAATGCAAAATGTCCAATGTAAAAATAACTGCTAAAAATATTTACAGAACTAAGAAATAAAGGCAAAAAGTGAAAAGGGCCTAAGTGCAAATACCCTTATTAGTAGCGATCCAACGGTCGAGGGTTCCTCAAGATCGAACGGTTGAGCTCTTCGAATACCCCTTCGACGATGGACGTGTGGGATTTGATCCTCAGATGGATCGGATGGCCGAGATCTCCCCAGAGGCGAACGGACACGATCAGAACTAGCAGGGACCTTGATCTAATGGCGGAGACGCCTCCTGGAAGAATGACGAAGAACTCACCTCTGGTGTGCTTCGACCGACTGCTACGAGCGAATGGGACGTCCTCTGGAGCTGCTCAAATGGGGGAAATGACGATGGAGCCTTTCCGCAGCGGTGGTGATGCTCCGATGAGGTCGGGAACGTCTGGAGTAACCCAGCGACGATGAGGACCTGGAGCGATTGTGTGTGGATGTTCGAACCCCCAGATGAGGTCCTTTGGGATCCAGACCTGCACAGAAAGATTGCTGGGTCGAGGGCAAAGTGCCTTAACCCGTTAGTGCGTGTGAGGGGTGAAGGATGAGGCGGGGCGTAGCCCTCCGGCGAAGCGGTGGTGGAGGAGTGACGAACCGCAAAATCGGCCCTTTAAGAGTGCTAGATTAGCACTTGGACATGTCGTAGCAGTCGGGCCGATTTTGGTCATCAAAAGATCAACTCATTTAGATATATGCAATAATAAATCAAAATGAGATGATCGTAATTTATTTTGCTTGGTAGGATACCAAGGTCGAACTCAGGGACACGAGCCTCTCTCATATTGATCGGATTTAAGTTTATTTAATTAAATGTTGAGTTAAAGGCATATAGGTCAAATTATGCAGATACACAACAATGCAATAACAATAAAATATGCAATTTTTTAACAATTTTTATAATGCAAATAGATGCAATGAACATATGCCCTAGGTTAAAAAATGATGAGCAAAAATAAGAGTTAATTTCAAGTTTAATTAAAATGGCAGCTGTGACGAACAATTTTAAGTAAGGCATCATTTCTCGCTCAAATAGACACGTTGCTATAGAATAATACATAAAAAAATCATTGTGTCCTAAACAATAATTAAGCATGCCACTTGAAAGATCATCAAACCAGCTTTAAAACGAAACTGAAATCATCTAAATCGGATGTACGTAGCTCAAGATATGCTAAAATGAAAACAAGGGCATAACTGAAAAGAAACATAAAAAGATAACTACAAAAAGGTCCCTGGAAAGGACTAAAATGCAAAAGAAATAAATGCGAGGCCTTCCCTGTAAATAAAACACACACGCAGGGGTATATTTGCAATTATATAAACCCGAAAGGGTATAAGTGCAAACAACCCCAGACGTACGTGGGTAGCACGTGTAGACAGGACCTTTCTGCAAATATGAGAAGTCAGAGGGCATCTCTGCAAAATTCCCAGATAGCACGTGCGCAGCACGTGCTATCCAGGCTCGGAAGGAGGGGCAGGCTCGACAGAGGCTCGAGTCAGCTTCGGCCAGGCTCGGGAGATTCGAAGCTCGATGCAGGCTCGTAGAGGCTTGGAAGTAGCCAAGCCTTGAGGGTCGGAAATGAAGGCTCGGGCGTGTTCTGGTGACGCCACGTGGCTAGGCATGGACCATCCGATCGTTGTGATCGAAAGGCTCATGAAATCGGTGACGTGGCCTCTTCTGGGCCGTTGGATGGTCGCTGGAAGGGAACCATCCAATGGCAACTGCTGTTCGTCCTCCTCCTTCGGCTGGCGGAGAAAATAGAGCTCCGGCGAAGGTGGCTTTCCTCCGCCGCCTGGTATCAGCTGATGGCAACCTCCCCAGAGCTCCTTAGATAGACGTCAGAGAAGATGGAAGCTCCGGGGAGGTCCCAAAGCCTCTGGATATGTGCGTCGGAATCTGAGCAGTTGATGCGGAGTTGACGAAGATGGCTCCGGCGTACGCTCCAACCATTGAAGGCTCGTGAAGACCTACAGTGTTAGGCCAAATAGCCGAAGCAGAAGATGTGCGTACGTGCGACGTGGAGTGAAGTGGAGATCTCTGGAGTACGGAGAAAGAGGGGGAGCTCGGAGCTCCTCCGCCTCGCGGCGGAGGAGGTGGGTCGGAAGCGACGAGGTATGGAGGAGCTGAGAAGGTGATGCGCGTCGATGAGGGGTTGAAGGCGAAGCTAACGGGTAGGTCAATGGAGATCGAGGGTGGATGGAGAAGCCTAGAAAATTAAGGGGAAATTAGGAAAAAAATACAGAGGAAGGGAAAGAAGACTTACCTGAGCAATGGCGGGTCGAAGGGCCTGTGCTTGAGCTCCAAAAGGCGCTCGGGTCTTCGCAACATGCTGGGAGGCCATCCCAGCGAGCTCGGGCGGCGCTAGGGCGCCGCAGCTCCGCCGTTTAAGGCGGAGGGTCTCACCGGGGAGGTTTCGTCGTCATCGCTCTATCCTCCGCCTCCCCCTGTCACAGGGAGACGGAGGACGGCTGGGCGATCTCCCTCGTAAAGGCGGACGTCGTGATTTGTCAAAGGGGGAGAGATATTTGAAGGGTGAGGGCAGAGGTTCCGGTGATGGGGTCGTGGTTTGTGAGGGGAATATGGAGCGACTGGGAACGTATCATGGAGTGCGAGATGAATGGCGAGAACGACGGAAGATGGGGGTTCGTGATGCGACAGTTAGCGAGAGGAGAGGTGATTGGAGGAGGTGGAGAAAATGGAAAGGGCGAGCGGGGCGCACGATGTGATGAACGTGGGGAAGAGGAGGTTCTGGAGGTTGACGACGATGTATGGCCGTTGGATCTGGAGATCCAACGGTCTGAGTTGAGGCGTTAAGAAGCGGCGTAAATTAAATCCGGGGTGACGTGATCGGAGGGTTGCGGAGCAGCCACGTGTCATCTTGATGTTGAAGCGCGAACGAACGGGCCAGATGCGAAGGAGCTGCCGATCGAAGGGTTGAGAATCAAAGTGGTAGTTGCGGCTCAGATCAGATCTAAAGCGGTATGATCGGAGGCCCAAGATTCGGCCACGTGTCGCGCTACGGAGTGAGCGCTGGTGGACAGTCGTGATGAAGTCCAAGGCTTGATCTGAAGGTTAATATTCAAGTGATTGTAGACGGTGGAGATCAAGACCTCATGTGTGTGATCGAATGGCTCAAAAGGTGACACGTGGTGTGCTCTGCATGAGGCGCGACCCTGCGGTGCGGATTAAGGGAGGGTCTGATCGAATGGCCTAGAAAAAGGGCATGCGTGGAGCGTTTTGGACCGTTGGATCTCAGGAGGATATCTGACGGTCCAGATCACAGGCGGATAAGACAAGAAGAAGCGGGCCACGTGGCGCCCCCAGATTGGGCCACGTGGCCCAATCAGGTCATTTCTTGGGTTTTTTGATTTTCGAAGGTTATAAAGGCCGAATTTGAGAAAACTCAAAACATGAAAGTTGTAGATCTTGACGAGATCTACAAGTTTCATGTTGACCAAAACTGGAAAAGAGATCAAACAGGGGCCCGAAATATTTTTGAGGGTATTTTTAAGTCTAAAAATACCGCTAATTTTTGCTTTGTCATTTTTTTTGTGATTTTTTATTTATTAAGGACTCTGTTAATTACAGGACTTTAACTGGGTTTTATTGACACTCAGCTTAAGCAAGGGGGTTAAAAAAGAGAAATAAAGATGATGAAATCGAGTTTCATCACCCCCCTATACTTAAACTATGCTCGTCCTCGAGCATCAAAAAGAATGACTAAGTTGGATTAACCCCCTTGTGCATGTGAATACAGGATCCAATCTGATCAATTCGACTCGACTTTAGAGATCCAAAATTCTAGAGTTCAACCCAGCCTTAATCAAGAGGCTTCCAATTCCTCTACTTCTCTAGACTCTCTCTGATGTACATATAAGCTAAAGGATATGAAGTTTAGTGTTGACTGCAATTTCGAGAGTAGAGTCAATTCGTCACCCAAAACCTTGGTCCGAGAAAATCTCCTAAGGACCCAATCCTCAACACTAGGGAATAAATCCAATCTTGCATTCAGTCCACCGTCTCCTTAGTTGTCAGACTTAAAAAATGTAGATAGCAGGCCAGAAATGGAGGGCATAGGATTGTGTCATTTCTTCTCTCCCTCTCATTGGAACAAGGATCCTCTCGAGTGCCTTATTACGCAACACATTTTTTTGGTGTTGATCAGAGCGTCCGTCAAGAGAAGTTGGAGCCGTCTGCACTTGTTTTCCTGGGAGTACACCGGGGTGTGTCTCTTTTGAGTACCTATCGTACCTTCGACACCCAGACTTGTAGCATTTACGATGCAGAGCCCTTTTTTGGTGCAAGCCCGACTCCTGGTCCTAATAGCGGTGGTCCAAGTGGACACTTTGAAATGGTTGGGAGTGCTCGCCTTTGGTGGAAGCTCTTTGATATTTGACTTTGTGGAATGAGAGCTTTTCTTTGAATTTCATTGATTTGTATAATTTGTGGCTAGCTCCACTGCTTTTACCAAGAGTTGGCGCACACTGATCAACATTTTATTTATTTCACACCCTGGCACTTAGGTCAATGCCAAGAGATTAGTATAAGAACCAAGTTCTCATACTAGCTAATATTGCTGACACTCAGGTTTCCTGAAGCCTCCGAAGATTTTATCCCATCCTCGAGCATCATTAGATCAAATCCAAACTCGACTTCCTCATCCCAATCCCTCAGGTGAAAAATCAACTCATCTCATCAAAAAACCGCAGTCGTGCATGTGATGTGCTTATCATATTCTTTCTATCTGAGACTAAGCATGGAATATAGCATGCAAATCTAGAAACTTAGGGAAATGTGGATGATTAAGTCTAAGACCCTAATGGCTAAGGCTGGTTAACCTAAAATTTCAAAGACCTCAAAAAGCTAAGTCTCCTTGACCAATTCAGATCCTGGGTGGAAGTGTAAGTGTCGAGGATTAATCCAACTTCTTCATTCAAAAACAAGACATTATTTTTATTTCATTTTTTTAAACTTCAAGAGATATTAGAACTTCCTAAACTCAATTGAGCATCTGCGATTCAGCCAGTATGGATGTAAGTACAGGCCGAAGCCCATTGCTTGAGGACGGGGCCTTGCGCGATGTCCTCTAAACCATCCAATCTGCTAAGGGCGAACCCTCACTGAACGCGGCTGACTTAATTGGATTTAGTAGTCACCAATGACTCTTAAAGGGTTTCAAGGTTTTTCCCATTTTTATGGATTTTAATAAGGTTAAAACATATGTTAGACTCAACTTTTCTTGAAAGAGAAGGCGATTTTTCAAAACCATGTCACACAAAATAAAAAATTTTCAAAAATAATTTTCGAAAATATTTTTATAAAAATAGCGTAACATAATATCGAAAAGCCGCGAAATCATTTGAGTTCTCTTAGTCCAACGATTTTTACCTTAGCCAAAAAATTTTTAAAAATTTCAAAATTTTCAGATTATAGCTAAAGTAAGTATACAGTATAAGATTATAGCTAAAGTAAGTATACGGTATATACGGCATACCCCCCTACACTTAAACTTTGCTATGTCCTCATAGCACTAGATGTTACAAGTACATAGGTCCATTTAAGTATAGCGAAATATACGGGAGCTAAGAGGGGCTCCCCCTATACTTAGGTTAGAAATAACCTAAGTATAAAGGCAAGAAAAGAAGAGTAGAGAAAATCACAGGGAGTTGGGTCCCCCTTATACTTAGGCTGAGATTAGCCTAAGTATAAAGATGGGAATTGAAGTTGGGAGGGACCCAAGGTGAACGAAGAAGAGGAATGGATCTACAAATGAGCGGTTGAATCTTCGGAGATGAAATGGAGTGACTAAGGTTTTAGGGTTGTGTAGCAAACATGGCTCAATTCAAGCAAGCAAACCCTTAGTTTCACCAACTCACACATGAAACCAACCAAGGTTGATTGATTATCTTGTCGGTTTTATTGGTGATAAAACGTTAGATAATTACGCGGAGAAAAATAAAAACCAACGCGTAACCGAGGGTGTTGCTCTCCCAAAACCGATTTTTACTCCATTTTTGGTTGACTTGCAATTAATAGTCCCAATTTTATTTTGAATTGTCACTGAATTAAGGTTAGCACATCCATCAGAAAATCATCGTCTACCGTTCATTCCATTTTCCATTAATCCTAGGTGATCAAGCTAGGAAATGAAAGCCGAGAAAAACATGTATTCGATGAAAAAAAACGTGATCTAGGCTAAACGAGAAATCATGCAGTGATTTGACGATAAATCCGCGAAAAAACTAGGGCCGTTTTGAAAACCAAAATCAATGTATGCAAGTCGAATAAAACCGCACCTAATCATGCATCTATTAGCGGGGAATGATATCCATTTAAGTTCGGCTAAGTGAGGCGAGATTACATGCGTCTATATTTTAGTGTGTCCTACCTACGATCAAGCACATAAAAATATGAAAAATAAAATGAGCTCGCAGAGCCGCGTGCCTAGTCCTAGGTCGACACTCAAAGTGGGACGATCCCCACACAACCATGATCGTTCGATTACAATCGCGAGTCTTTGATCGAAGACCGCTGTAAAAGACGAATTATTATAAAAATAAAATGCAACACATTTTTTTCTTTCTTCCCTATTTGCTCCATGTATGTTTTGTGGCTCCTCGCAGCGGGAAGTATCCTGCTCCTCGCCTCCTTGATCCATCAAGGGCCCTGCCGCAAAAACAATGGTTAGATATCAAATAAGAAAGAAAAAATTTTATATGCAAAATATGTGATCATTTGACCTATAAAAAGAAACACAAAATTAAACAAACAAAAATCCAAAAAATATAAGAAATGAGCCGTGTTCCCGGCAACAGCGCCATTTGACGTACCGCAAAATCGGCCCTTTAAGAGTGCTAGATTAGCACTTGGTCATGTCGTAGCAGTCGGGCCGATTTTGGTCATCAAAAGATCAACTCATTTAGAGATATGCAATAATAAATCAAAATGAGATGATCGTAATTTATTTTGCTTGGTAAGATACCAAGGTCGAACTCAGGGACACGAGCCTCTCTCGTATTGATCGGATTTAAGTTTATTTAATTAAATGTTGAGTTAAAGGCATATAGGTCAAATTATGCAGATACACAACAATGCAATAACAATAAAATATGCAATTTTTTATCAATTTTTATAATGCAAATAGATGCAATGAACATATGCCCTAGGTTAAAAAATGATGAGCAAAAATAAGAGTTAATTTCAAGTTTAATTAAAATGGCAGCTGTGACGAACAATTTTAAGTAAGGCATCATTTCTCGCTCAAATAGACACGTTGCTATAAAATAATACATAACAAAATCATTGTGTCCTAAACAATAATTAAGCATTCCACTTGAAAGATCATCAAACCAGCTTTAAAACAAAACTGAAATCATCTAAATCGGATGTACGTAGCTCAAGATATGCTAAAATGAAAACAAGGGCATAACTGAAAAGAAACATAAAAAGATAACTACAAAAAGGTCCCTGGAAAGGACTAAAATGCAAAAGAAATAAATGCGAGGCCTTTCCTGTAAATAAACCACACACGCAGGGGTATATTTGCAATTATATAAACCCGAAAGGGTATAAGTGCAAATAACCCCAGACGCACGTGGGTAGCACGTGTAGACAGGACCTTTCTGCAAATCTAGAGAAGTCAGAGGGCATCTCTGCAAAATTCCCAGATAGCACGTGCGCAACACGTGCTATCCACGCTCGGAAGGAGGGGCAGGCTCGGCAGAGGCTCGAGTCAGCTTCGGCCAGGCTCGGGAGATTCGAAGCTCGATGCAGGCTCGTAGAGGCTTGGAAGTAGCCAATCTTGGAGGGTCGGAAATGAAGGCTCGGGCATGTTCTGGTGACGCCACGTGGCTAGGCGTGGACCATCCGATCGTGGTGATCGAAAGGCTCATGAAATCGGTGGCGTGGCCTCTTCTGGGCCGTTGGATGGTCGCTAGATGGGGACCATCCAACGGCAACTGCTGTTCGTCCTCCTACTTCGGCTGGCGGAGGGAATAGAGATCCGGCGAAGGTGGCTTTCCTCCGCCGCCTGGTATCAGCTGATGGCAACCTCCCCAGAGCTCCTTAGATAGACGTCGGAGAAGATGGAAGCTCCGGGGAGGTCCCAAAGCCTCTGGATATGTGCGTCGGAGTCTGAGCAGTTGATGCAGAGTTGACGAAGATGGCTCCAGCGTACGCTCCGACCATTGAAGGCTCGTGAAGACCTGCAGTGTTAGGCCAAATAGCCGAAGCAGAAGATGTGCGTGCGTGCGACGTGGAGTGAAGTGGAGAGCTCTGGAGTACGGAGAAAGAGGGGGAGCTCGGAGCTCCTCCGCCTCGCGGCGGAGGAGGTGGGTCGGAAGCGACGAGGTATGGAGGAGCTGAGAAGGTGATGCGCGTCGATGAGGGGTTGAAGGCGAAGCTAACGAGTAGGTCAATGGAGATCGAGGGTGGATGGAGAAGCCTAGAAAATTAAGGGGAAATTAGGAAAAAATACAGAGGAAGGGAAAGAAGACTTACCTGAGCAATGGCAGGTCGAAGGGCCTGTGCTTGAGCTCCAAAAGGCGCTCGGGTCTTCGCAACATGCTGGGCGGCCATCCCAGCGAGCTCGGGGGGCGCTAGGGCGCCGCAGCTCCGCCGTTTAAGGCGGAGGGTCTCACCGAGGAGGTTTCGTCGTCATCGCTCTATCCTCCGCCTCCCCCTGTCACAGGGAGATGGAGGAGGGCTGGGCGATCTCCCTCGTAAAGGCGGACGCCGTGATTTTTCGGAGGGGGCGAGATATTTGAAGGGTGAGGGCAGAGGTTCCAGTGATGGGGTCGTGGTTTGTGAGGGGAATATGGAGCGACTGGGAACGTATCATGGAGTGCGAGATGAATGGCGAGAACAACGGAAGATGGGGGTTCGTGATGCGACGGTTAGCGAGAGGAGAGGTGATTGGAGGCGGTGGAGAAAATGGAAAGGGCGAGCGGGGCGCACGAGGTGATGAACGTGGGGAAGAGGAGGTTCTGGAGGTTGACGACGATGTATGACCGTTGGATCTGGAGATCCAACGGTAGTTGAGGCATTAAGAAGCGGCGTGGATTAAATCCGGGGTGACGTGATCGGAGGGTTGCGGAGCAGCCACGTGTAATCTTGACGTTGAAGCGCGAACGAACAGGCCAGATGCGAAGGAGCTGCCGATCGAAGGGTTGAGAATCAAAGTGGTAGTTGCGGCTCAGATCAGATCTAAAGCGGCATGATCGGAGGCCCAAGATTCGGCCACGTGTCGCACTGCGGAGTGAGCGCTGACGGACGGTCGTGATGAAGTCCAAGGCTTGATCTGAAGGTTAATATTCAAGTGATTGTAGAAGGTGGAGATCAAGACCTCATGTGTGTGATCGAATGGCTCAAAAGGTGACACGTGGTGTGCTCTGCATGAGGCGCGACCCTGCGGTGTGGATTAATGGAGTCTGATCGAATGGCCGAGAAAAAGGGCATGTGTGGAGCATTTTGGACCGTTGGATCTCAGGAGGAGATCTGACGGTCCAGATCACAGGCGGATAAGACAAGAAGAAGCGGGCCACGTGGCGCCCCCAGATTGGGCCACGTGGCCCAATCAGGTTATTTCTTGGGTTTTTTTGGTTTTTGAAGGTTATAAAGGCCGAATTTGAGAAAACTCAAAACATGAAAGTTGTAGATCTTGACGAGATCTACAAGTTTCATGTTGACCAAAACTGGAAAAGAGATTAAACAAGGGCCCGAAATATTTTTGAGGGTATTTTTAAGTCTAAAAATACCACTAATTTTTGCTTTGTCATTTTTTTGTGATTTTTGATTTATTAAGGACTCTGTTAATTACAGGACTTTAACTGGGTTTTATTGACACTCATCTTAAGCAAGGGGGTTAAAAAAGAGAAATAAAGATGATGAAATCGAGTTTCATCAAGGAGGACCAGGGGTCTCGTTCCTGGGCGAACGAGGGGAACAAACATGTGTAGAAGATGGGAAGAGGTCTGATGGATGTGCTAAGATCGTTGGGATGGCCGATGAGTGATTCGATAGCGGGGAACGGGGTGAAGAACACAAGCTGACCGAAACTCCAAGATTTTGAATTAAAAGAAAACAAGGGAGAATCGGGGTTGCCTAATGGATTAAATCATCTTGGCTGAAGGTCGGGGACCTCCGGGGTCTTCTTCTCGATGGTTCGACGTGTCCAGAGGCTCGAGCTCTCCTTGCGGCGGAGCACGACGATGAAGTCGCCAGACCTAAGGCTACAGAGTCTGAATCCTCGCTCCAACACCTTCAAGCTCACGCTGTCACTCATGGATGGAGGTGGAGGTCACTGGAAACGAGGGAGCGACCAAAGATGTCGAGGAAATTGCGGGTGCAGGAGATTAAATACCCAGCGAGGTCCGAGAAGTTTGGAGCATGGGCGCGCGATCCCAGGAACGGATCCCTAATGGTATCATCAGACGAGTATCACAGATTGTTCCTCGGTAATCGGAGTGTCTAATCGAGCAGATTGGTGGATGGATCATCTCAGGAAAATTCAGAGAGAATCGGGTGGAAATAGGATCCAGGCGAAGAAAGGTCCAGGGGGGATAGTTGACCGAGGTCAACAGTCCGCCCTGGACCAATCAGAAAATAGATACATAAAAATAATTGGAAATTCAATTAAAAATAGAAAACGATTTTATTTTAAAAAGTTTATAAAATTAAAAGTATTTGTTATTTTCCAAACTATTTTTATGTGATTTTTATTTATTTTTATGAAAACTAATTTATCCTATGTACATTATATTATATTATATACAGGTATAGAATACCTATGTATTTTGTACATTTATTTTTATTTTCTTATTTTTGTACAAATACCCCAATTTTATATTTTATTTATTTACAACATATTATTTGGAGTATAAAATAATTTTTTTAATTTCTATTGTCTATTTACAAGTGTGAAATAATTAGATATATGATACATATATACATGTAATATGTACAAGGTTGTAAAAAGAGAAATTATTTTATTTTTATTTTATTTTATGAATTTTTATTTTATTTTTAGAAATATATAAAAAGGAATATAAACATATTTTTATTTTAATTTTTGTGAAAATAAAATATATACATATAAGAAGGAATATACACAAGGTTGAGTGGCCCTATCTCTCTCTACTTATTTTATTTGGCGATCAGGCCCATATTGGGCCTTCTCTTGGGTTTAGGACACTCAATATTTATTCTAAATATTTCCTTATTTTTATTTTATTCTTTATTCTTTTATTTTTACACAAATACATGCTAATTATTGATATTTAATAAATGCAAGCTTATTGGTAATTTATTGTATTTACAACTATATGCATGTTGTTTTGCCAAGATAAGTAGCTAAACTAAAAGAATAAAGAGTGATGAATGAGTATTCATTAGTATGCCCTCGGGCCTCCTAAAATGTTGGTGCGAGAAAAAGCCTTCGGTAACCCATTTGGAGCTGAAAATAGCTCATGGTACTCTTCCAAGTACCCTGAGAAAGAACATGCCCCAGATTGTCATTAAATCATCTAGGTCCCATCGAAGCAGGCCGACATGTGAGGCACCACAAGAGTTCATAGACGCCGTCGGATCGAGAATAAGCCGTCAGAGTCGTCGGGAAATCTAGATCGAAGCTCAACCGACTAAAGTTCTTCAGGTGTTCTTCATCCCCCTTGCCAACCGTCAGATAATGAAGATGACCTAGATCTAATCTAGACCGTTCATTCTATTCGAAGGTGTATGCACAAAGAACCATCAGATCCACCACGTGGTGCATGGACGATGACCCAATCAGTGGGTTTTAAGTGGGTAATTTGCATATAAACCTTTCGTGCTTTTGTATTTCGTAATTAGTCTTGGAAATATTTTATTGCATGTAAAATTAAGTGGAAAAATTACATTACAACCCCCAGATATTTTGTAATTTGCAAGTGAGTCCACTTCCAGCTCAACTCACGTGGTCCCCCACGTGAGTTGGGTAAATTGCTTGTATACCCCTCCAGGTTTTGTATTTGTGATTCAATATATAAAAGTCAAATTTTAGTACAAAGTTTGTGGTGTTTTTGCATATACCCCCTCGCATTTAATTTTTTTTTGCATAAATGCCCATGCCAGCCTGATCAATTTTATTTTATGTATTCTATTTTTATAAATAGTAGTTGTGCTCCAAAAATCATGAAAAAATAAGATTAAGTGACTAATTAATTTCTCATACACGTTGCATATTTTGTTTAACATTTTTCACGCAATTTATATCTATTAAAAATCAAAAGATCACGTTTATTCCTTTTTTAACTTTAAAAAATATAAAACCTTAATTAAAAATTCTAAAAAAATTACATGCTATTTATTATTGTATTTTATCACTTCAGACAAAAAAATCACAAAAAAATCAAAAGAAAACCTAAAAATAAAAAAACCCTTACTAACCCTAAAAAATTACAAAATATTTTTAAAAACCTCAAAAAATAGTTTTATGCCTATATTATTATATATATTATAAATAAAAAGTAGTTTTTAAAAAAGAAATTTTGAACCTATTTACAATATCTAAATCTCAAAATAATTCAGCCTATTTAATTACTCCTCAATTTGGGATATTTTGTATTTTAAAATGCATAAAAATTAGTGCGAATCACTAAAACAATTATGAAAATAGAAGAATATTTGAAAAATAAAAAAATATTTTATTTCGTAAATTTTGACTAGTTGTAGAAATTTTTATAAATAAAATACCTTATATTGTAAACCTTTATATAATTATATATAATAATATTATTTATTATTATAAATACCTAAATATAATTTTAAATCCTTTAAAAAATAAAAATTACTGGACTTGTTTGTATTATCTGATTTATATATATATATAATATAACTTTATTATATATAATATTACATATTACATATATATACCTTTATTATATATTAAAAGAAAAATATAAAAAGAAATTTAAAACTATTAAATTATATATATATTTAAAAATTAAAGAATTAAAAAAACCACAATAACTTTAAGAGTGTAAATATTGTGCATAGATGTACATTATTATTTATATATAAGTAATAATCCTTGCTACACCAACTTGTTCCCTGTGTTCGACACCCTACTCTACTTGTCCACTATACACATTTAATTGTAGGGTTTATAATAAATTTTGATCTGCATTTGATTGATTGACTATATTAGTTCTGGGTTGTTTATTGAATTTGACTGAGGTCTTCGTGAGCTCTCATCACATCGACTGTTGTTCTCGCCATGTATGGACCACAAGATCGCTTCTTGGATACTCGATCATTTCAAATGACGCCATTGTCGGGGAGCAACAGAGTGTAGTATTTTTTTGTACAATATTATTTTTTATTTTCTCCTATTTTTTATTATTGTTTATCTATTTCTGACCCATATTTCTTTGTTGACTTTCTTGTGAGGGACATCGTGGCGACATCTATTTTTTAGGAGCTAGACACACCTGAACCACATGGAGATTGGTGCTTCTTCTATCATGCCAATTAGAGAGAGTAGGAGAGAGACAGAGAGAGAAGGAGAGGAGTCGACTCTTTAACATAAGCTTTTTATTTTATTTTGTGATGAGAATTTTATTTTATTTTTATTTTGTAAATTAATTTGTAATAATTTGGAATTTGGACACTTCTACTTCACGAGGTTCATTGCTCAAGTGTCTGTTCACCTAGGGGCCTCGTCGGATTTTTCGTGTTTTCTTCGACTTTATTTTATTTTGTTTCACATGTTTGGAGTTTCCGCCTTTATTTTTATTTTTTTTATGTGATTGAGCCCCTAGATCTAGGATTTCTCGCATCAGTAAGATCAGTGTGTTTGTTTGACAAAGTCTTGAGTTGGTGAACCAAAAACTTATTTGGTGTTTGATTTAGGTTAATGTCAAAGATCAGTCCCACACACTTGTGCAGATTTTCCTCTTTTACTTCATCTGTTTTATTCTCATTTGATCCCCGCTCACTTTGAGTCATTCTAATGTTTTGCACTCCTTTTATTTCTTGTTTATCACTGTATCCTTCATCCATTCTTGATCTTCTCTTGAACCTCGAGATAGTGACTCATGGATGGCTTGGTCCGGACCCCACCGACACTAGCATCGATTCCATGCAGCCTCCTTCTCCAATAACTCTAGGAGATTCCCAAGATCATAGTTTAGACCTTGCTAACTGCTCTCCAGACTCCTCGCCTTCTTCAATAAACCATGACCACTCTTGTCCTGAACTCTTCCCAGATCGGATAGAAATTGATTTCACTCCATATATTTCTCCATCAAGTATGTGCCAAATATCAAGAAAGGACTGAAGGAGGCATGTACTTCAAAGAGACACCCATGTTGAGCCAGAGAGAGCAACTAAATCATATTTTGACTACAGCTACTATGAATGCAATCAATAATCTCTCGAGCAAAAAGAAAGACTAGGGAGCACCTCTTGTCAGATGCCATATGTTCGATCAAGAGTTTGATAGGACACTTCTTGATAGCAGATCATCAATCAACCTGATGCCCACTTAACTACTCAAAGAATTTGGGTTAGGGCCGCTCATGTCCACAAGAATGATTCTACAATTTGCAGACACATCCATCAAGCAGCCTCAAGGAATTCTGGAGGATGTCATCATCACAATTCAAGGGATGCAATTTTTTGTGGACTTCATCATCTTGGACATGGACACCTCAGCTCGTCTTCTACATAACTCGATAATCCTTAAACGACCATTCCTTCGAACTACTGAAGTAGTGGTGGATTATGGCACTGGACAAATCAGCTTTCGCTCTAGCAGTGATAAGGTTCCCATAGAGATGATGCAAATGCCAAAACCGTCAGATTCTACATCAGATGAGAGTGAGCCTGCACAACAAAGAACTGGGGACTGTGATTTTCTTGTAAAATCAGAGATGTAAATCTATTCATGGATAACATTGATACCCATGAATTCCTCTCTAAGAAGGGAGGAGTGCAAAGCACATTCGAGTTCCCAGATGTCTTTGAAGATGATATTTTTGCCGATCTGTCAGATGAATTAATTTTTGGCCACATATCCTTACCAAAGAAAGAGGAAATCATTCACTTTTTTGTGAACAAGATTCTATTCTTGAAGAATTCTGTCCAGCACTGAATTCAGAGCTTTCATTGCAAATGGTGGACACATTATAGTTGGATGATCCGTCACCATTGCCCTGCACAGTTGTTGATGTTGCCACTGAAATGATTCAGACCCCACCTGAGGTCAAACCACTTCCAATGAATACGAAATATTCCTTACTTGCGGGTGCGTAGAATATGTTCCCGGTGATTATCAATTCCCAATTAACCGAGGAACAAGAATCTCATCTGCTCGAGGTTCTAGAAACAAATCGCAAGGCTATAGACAGGAAACTTTCAGATCTCCATGGAATCAATCCATCATGTGTTACCATCACATCTATCTTGAAGAGGACAACAAGATGTCCCGAGACTTTCAGTACAAACTGAATCCAAATCTCTGGGAGGTTTTGATGAATGAAATTACAAAATGTGTGATGTGGGATGCGTATATCCCATCTCTGACTTAAAATGGGTGAGTCCCCTATACGTAGTGCCTAAAAAATCAAGGATCATCACCGTGAAGCATGACAAAGGAGAGGAGAACACAACTAGAGTTCCAACTTCCTAGCATGTCTGTGTGGATTATAAACTCATGAATCTAGCTGCCAAGAAGGATCATTTTCGGCTCTCCTTCATCGACCAGATAGTCGTAAGATTGGCTGAGAAGGAATATTTATGTTTCTTGGACATATACTCCGATTATAACCAAGTTGCAATATCTCTAAAAGACCAAGAGAAGACCACCTTCACATGTCCATTTGGGACATATGCCTTCTGCAGAATATTGTTTGGTTTGTGCAATTCTCCAATGATATTTCAACGATGCATGTTGGCAAGTATTTGCAGATATGTCTGGCAGTTTTGAGAAAATGGATCGGGCCATTTGTAGTGAAGCATGTGCATAATAATGGAAGCATTGTGATATCCGATCTGTCAGCTGATGCATAATCATTCGCGATCAATAGATAACTACTAAAGCCAATATCTCGAGCATGATAAATTTATGTCCATTGTTGATTCAATAAATGTGGTCTACCATGAAGAACTTGAAGCCACATCATTAGTGCAATAAGACAAGGCTATCAAAAATATTTTTATTAATTGATCTTTTCTTCTTTTCATTCTCATTCTTTCATTCTACTGATAAGTTTCACTCATCCCATTCATCATTGTTATACTTAGGATATGCTTCATCCCAAGTATAGGGGGATGAGTATATACAAGTGTTTATTCTTTGATCCCACGTCTGTCTCCTTGATAAATCCCAGATTTATCAGCTTAATTCATTATATTTATCTCTCTTGCTTAAGCTATTCAATGAGATTAATTGACTAATTAACACTAATTACTTATTTATGTATTGTAAATAATTAACACTAATTACATTATATTATTATACCCCTAGTAGGGTGTAATATTTTATGTATTTATTTCTTATTAAAAATTAAATAAAAATTAGATTAATGTTTTATATAAATAAAATACCATAAAATAAAATAAATAAAATAAGCAAAAGAAAAAGGAAAGGAAATTATTCTATACTGTTTAATATATATATATATATATATATAATTTTTATCTATGTATAGATGACCTCTGATCTCTTTGACTTCTACATGAAAGTTGTAGACCTCATCGAGATCTACAACATTCATGTTTACGACTTTTATAATTCCACCTCTAACTAATTCTTTTCTATTTTTCTCTGATTTCTATATTTTCTTCAATCTTGATTGGGTCACGTGGCACCTTCAGATCGCACCACATGGCCCTCTTATGTTGTTGCCATGTGCCAACTCTGCTACAGTATGATTAGTTCTTCTCAACGATTGATCCACATCTTCATTACAACCCTTTTATTTGATGCCTTCAGATCACAACCACCTAACTGTGCCTTTGATGAATCCACGATTCATCATCTCAATATCTTGATATTAGCAAAATCCACGAGTAAATTCCCTAATAGATGTATATAAAATCCATAAATTAACAAAATGACTCTTGTAAATAAAATACATTAATTATTGTATGTTATATTGTACAAAATAAATTAACAATAAAAAGCCGTAAAATTAAAGGAGTTTTCACCTGTAATAGCCCAAAACTTCATGTATTTTTAATAATTTTATTTCAACTCCTTTTTATCTAATTCTTTCTCTAACTTGTTTATAAAAATATATATAAAAATACAAAATTACAAAACAAATTTCACCTCAAATAAATGCTCCTAGATCCCAAAATAAAAAGCCGTAAAGTCCAACTTCCGAGCTAAATTCCCGCTCCGTATGAACTCCGAATTCACCAAACTCACTTTTAAGAGTTCAAGTTAGAAAATTATCTTTCCAACGGAAGTGGTTTCATTAAAATCGGAGCTCATTTGCAAAAGTTCGATTTTGGGACCTAGATGTACATTGTATATTATGTATATATATTTATTCTTTCTTTATCTTTTCTAATTACTAAAAAATACAAAAAAATCGTGGTTGTGTTATATTTTGATTGTAGTATTTTATTGGATTTTTTCTGTTGTAAATATCTCTTATTAAAAAGAAAAAAAATTACATATTAGAAAAGCAAATAAAAAATGTAAATGTTGTATGTATTCACTTGTAAATTCCCCGCTATTTTTTCCTTCTTTATTTTTGTTGTATTTAAAGTAGCCTACTTTATATCATTATTTATTTTATTATTTATTTTACATTCTCTACAATAACCACCATTCAACTCTTTACCACCAACCTCCATTCAACCCCACCATTTTTTAAACCTCCCATTCAACTCCATTAATAATATAACCTCCCACCACTTAATAACATCTCAGTTCATCTTCTTTATATACATCCCATCCTCCTAAATTTGCACTTGATCCATCTTTATGTGAGGAGAGCCTAGTTCCCAGAGTTGAATCGGTGACAACGACACAACCGCGGTCGAGCGACGACAGCCCTCTCTCCGGTGAGATCCGTTGGCTTTTTGGCCAACATCGCAGCCGCATCCGCGCGCTGCTCGAGCTCATCGCTCGCCGGCGATTCGAGCGAAGACCGTGCTCTCGTGAGCACTTCTTAGGCGCCCACGTTCATCGTAGGTAAGTTCCCTTTTTATCATTAGGTATTGTCGTTATTTTTGCATTTTTAGCACATCATATCATCACCATTCACCCTCCATTTGTTCTACATAATTATCCCCACCTCCATCATCATATTTTTTTCCTTTTTCCCCCTCCACATCATTTGCACTCCATATTTAAAGAAAATTACAAAAAAAATGAAAATTTAGAACAAAAAAATTTATCACAGCAGAAAAAGAAAAAAATAAAAAAATAAAAAAAAAATTCGGAAGGAGGTAGCAGGTGCAGGTGTCGCCCGCCGCTCCCCCTTCATCCAGCCACCAGCGCGCCTCCGCCGCGCCCTCCAGCGCGGGCCACCATGCCTCCACCGCCGCCGCAGCTGCGCCCATCGCAGCAACCCAGCGCCGACCCCTCCCCACCCACGCAGCTGCCCACGTGCGACCGGCTCCCCACCTTGTGCACCGCACAGCAGCCCGTCCGCGCCGCCCCTCTCCTCCACCAATCCACTCCCTCCGCATGCCGGTGCAGCCGCGCGCGCACCTCCGCCCCAACGCCCCAACTCTAGCCGTGAGCCACCGCACGGCGGCGCCGCCGCCGTCCACCCTTTTGGGTTCCGCCCCATAGTGCTCTCAGGAAGATGAAGGTCTTTATTTTTATTTTATGTAAAAATTGCATGGTTTTTATTATATGTTTATAATATTGCATAACAGTCCCTATACATACTTGCATTGTATTTTGTTTTCTGAATTTGTAAAGACAACCTTCTGTTTGCTTCTTAATTTGGACATCAACCTTGCATCATTTATTTAAATGATTTTTTTTCGTGTTGAGTAACTAGTTCTATACCTCATGGATATTTAATTATATTTTTGTGATACTTGAGTAATTAAATAAAATTGTCTAACTGAAATTCTCCATATTTTACCCATTTTGAGCACTTAATTTCATATCTCACACACGACTGCTTTAAAAATTCCACAAAAATTATAAATGATGCCTTGATATGTGATTGAGATACTACCCAAATTTCATCTAAAGTGGAGATGTTTTGTATCTGAAATAAATTGTAGAGTGATTTAAGTATTTGATTTTTAATTAAATCCACTTATATCATTTTTACAAAATTTCAAGTCTCCTGGATTCTATATGAAAATATCTATTTGGGATAATTTGCATTTTGATTAATTTGACATTGTAGATTAATTAGAAATTATGTACTCACTGTTGCTCTGTTTTCACTAAAAAATCCATAAAAAATTCATATTTCGTCAAAAAACTTCAAAAATATTACTGTAGCTTCCTTTCATCATGTTTATATTCCACTAAATTTTTCATAATTTTTGCTTACTGATTGTGTGAGAAATTACGAAAAAACCATAAAAAGTGTGCATTTTTAATTGTTTCATCTTAACCCCTAAAATTCTAAAAAAAGTTTCTTGCATTCATCATTGGATTAGGACTCTAGAAAAATGATAACTTGGTTAAATTGGACTGATTTGACATTAAAATTAATTTGACTAAGTTGTGTGATTTCTTAGTGTTTTAATTCATCCACATTTGCCTTTCACCTTTGTTTTTGCATTAAAAAAATACAAAAAAAATCCCATTTGAAATCTAGATCTTGATTTTCGAATTAAACCCAAAGTTATTCCTTTGCCTCTCTGTGTTCGACCCCGGACTTGCCCGAGATATAAATTAAAGCCGAGACACTCTTCACGGAGATCCTTCTCTCGGTTTCTGACTGAATCGCTAAGTACACGTTCTACAACGTGCCCAAATTAATCATCATATTTAGGTCTCATCAACCTGCTCAGGAGCTGTTGGATCATTTGATCCAACAATTCCTGTGTCATCCCTAACCTCCAACCAGTTCCTCTACTCTCCAGGGAACGATCTAACTATCCTTTCATCTCTTAATTTTCCTAGTCACCATCAACCACCTTCCGACCAACTTCCATCCCATTCACCTTACTCTAACTTACCCCTCTTTCGTATAAACCTCCACAATCACCGGAGGCCACCGTGGCCTTCATGCGCGGTGGTTGAAACCATCACGAAACCTCCTGACAACCACCATCTCCCTCATCTTCAAAAACCCCTCCTCCGCTTCAAGCGGTGTTTGTCCACCTTTGATTAATCTTAGGCCCATTCCTCTCCTCCTCTATGTGACAGAAAGAGGAAGGAATGATTGAAGCCAGGACGAACTCGGCCTGGTGAAGACCCATGGCAAGATGCCTTGCTACAATGCTCACGGAGTAGCTGTTCGAGCTTCTAGGTAAGGCTGACCTACTAGAGAGATGTCCCCGAGGTCTGAACAACCTCGAGCCTAAGCAATTTCAACCATCAACGATTTTCTTCAAGGATTTGGGTTAAGTAGCTTTTACTTTAGTTTTCTTCGATTTTCCTTCATCGCACACATATCTAGTCATCCTATCTTTACTGATGATCATTGATCTTCGGGGAAGATCATGTTATCCATCCTCCTTATACTTCTGTGCCTACTAACCTATTCACTTTTGCCTTCAGTCATGAAGGAGTAACCATCTGGGCTCTATCTTCCTCACCCGACACAACCCACCATTCCACTCACATCAACATGCATGCGCATCGCTTGGATGTTTTCTAACTATTGCAGATCCATTCTTCTTCAATGGCTGGATTCTTCAAGGTGCACCGTTCTAGAGGAGGACCTCCTACAAGCAGCCTTTGACTCGTCTTCTGAGAAACCCGCGGAGCTTCCTGTGGAGATCGACATCTTCACCATGAATTGAGTCCTCAACTTTTGAAATTCTTTATATACATAGGGATATTATGCCCTACGTACAGGGGAGACAGGCCGAGCGAATGATTTATTCATTCCCACCATTGACCCTCCCTACATATTGAATAAAGTTTGCTATACTTAAGATTAATTGATCCTTAGTATAGGGGGACCATTGATTTCTCATTCTTTATCGAGCCATTGTAGTATTCATTTTCCTATACTTAGTATGAGTTATATATTCCTTTTCTATCCGATCTATGAGCGTATAGCTCAAGCTAAGTATAGGGGGGGGGGGGTCATATATACGTTGTATATATTTATCCATAACTCATACTTTTGTATATTTAATAATATGGCTAATAATAGAAATTATTAACACACATCCAATTCTTTATAATTACATATATTTAATCAATTTAAAAATATTTTGTAAAATGGTTGAAAAATGGTTGGAAATTCTTAAAAAATTCTTTTGAAATCTGTTTGGAAGATATTTTGTCAAATGTTTTCAAATCTTTGTAAAAATGCTTTATTTGTAAAAATTTCTTATTTTTATGAATAAAATATAATGAAAATCCTTTTCAAAATGGTTTGGAAAATGGTTGCAAAAATGATTTGAATAATCTATACATATTATTTGAAAATTCTTTGCAAAATGATTTTCAAATTTTGTAAATGTTTACAAAAATTATTTATCAAATTATTTTCAAAAAAAAGTTTTCAAAATGTTTGTGAAAATCTTTTCAAAAATATTTTAAGAACTATGTAAATAATTCAAAGAAATAAAAACCCTTTACAAACTCGGTATATAAAACTTGCAAATATTAACTGGCTTAATTCTTGTAAAAACTTTGTGTAAATTCTTTAACCTAATTCTTGTAAATAACAAGATATACTCTAATGAAAATATCTGCACATAATTATTTCATTAACTCTTTTATTTTTGAAAAAAACCCTAAAAATTTGCAAAATAAAAAACTCATAAAAATTTGCATAATATTTCAAAATTGCATAAAAATGTGCAAAATATTTTCTAAAATATCATAAAAGTTCAAAACCAGAAAGTCGCATCGTAAAAATATTTTCTTATATTGTACATAGCATTTGTATTTTTTGGAATAATCTAGGCAATTGAATAACTCTAACATAAAGTCTGAAGATTGGAGCTTGGTATAGACCTTAACACACTTAATTTCAGAGGAACCCATTAAGGACTTGAAATAGGATACATCAAGTCACCTTTACTTAATTCTTTAGGTTCCTTGAGACTATGTTCCTGAGTTTATTTAATGTGTCTAAATAGAACCCTTCATACCATCCGTAAGAATCTAGAGACAGTTCCTTAACTGGACACTTAACGCATCCAGATGGATTGTTGAAAAATCTTGGAGTCTAAGTCAGGACAATGCTAGGCCTCTTTGTCAACGGTGGCTCAAGAACCATTCTTGGGGATTGCCAAAACTGGTACTCAAACCCACTTCTTTTAGTAACAATGATATCTAAAGATTGGATATGGATTGAGACAATGCTTCGGATGAGGAATGGTCTATTGGCGTAACTTTTTTTCAAGACCCTGGAAAATGGGCGGACCATAAGATGCTATATCCGTCGGGGCATAAATAAGAATGCATAAGCTAACCAAAGACAAAGAAGATATCTAAAGAATCCCACACCAAATATTCCACCAAAAAAAATGAGCTTCAGAAAAACTTGATTCTTGGTGAAGACTCGGTTACACTGACCGCTTTTCATAAGGGAATGAAAACTACATTGGTCCATTCCCACTTCTTTTCTACCTCGTCTAGCTTCTTACCTCATTCGGTTGTAAAAATTGGTAGCACCTGACCTTAGAAGGGAATATCTGTATCCGCGAGGACGAGCTACCATAAGAGCGTACTCCTTTTGGGTTCAACGATTTGTCTGGGAAGAGCTGAAAAATTCACACACATGGTTCTATCATTTCAAGGTAGCAAGAGTATGCGACTAAGAGGATGGTTCAGACCTGACTGTGAATTGAACTGGATAATGGAATTATGGAAACTAAGGGTTGTTGTGTCACACTTCCTAACCTTAATGCGCTTCTGAACATGCTAATAATCTAAAGGTATTCTCAGAGCTCCAAACTTCGACTTTATTAAGACAAGTTTTAAAGTCTAACATTATTCCAATTTCTTTCTTTTTTTCTTCATTTTCCTTTCTCCACTTACAGGAATAAGTGTTTGCTAGGGACTACCAACGACAAGTATAGGGGGACGATGAATCCTCACTTCATCACCTTTATTCTTTCATTTCAGCCTTAAATCACTAGCTAAATGCATGTATATATCATTAATTTGATAAAAAACACTTTTTAAATTGTACAAAATATTTATACAATATTGTATTTAATTCTAAAAAAAAAGAATAAAGGAACGAAAAGAAAAAGAATGAAGCATCAGAGACACTAAGTGGCCCTAGACCATGAGACCCAGTCATCATGAAGACTTGTCGATAAGGAATAAAGTAGGAGGAGATAGGGAAGGAAAACTGTACAAAAATCATATAGAAAGATCTAATTTAGTTTTCCCAATTATTGTATTTTGGGACCTATTTAATTTTATTATTTTTACACCTCAAATAAAAAAACCTTGATGATGAATCTATGATTCGTCATCTTTATTCATTTATTTTAGCTTAAAATCCCTTATAAAACATTTGTATATAATACTAACTCCATATTCTTCCTAACTTGCATTTGTGTGTAAATATTGTACACTTCTTATCATTTTAACCTAAAATAAATAAATAAAGAAAGAAAGAAGAAATAAAGAAAAGAAAATAAAAAAAGAAGGAAGACTGTATGTATGTAATAGATACAGGCTGACCTGAACCCCGAGAGAAGGTCAAGACTTGACCTGATCGATCGAGAATAAAGTAGGGGGAGATAGGGTCCTCAATCAGAAAATCCAAAAAATTGTGCGCTGTGTATTTTTATATACTACACTATTTTATTTGCACATGAACCGACCTCAAATCAAATAACTTTCAAAACCAAAGTTGTAAATAAAAATGTGTTCTAATTAATAAAATTAATTACACAATTAAATCATGTACAAAATAAAAGCAACCACACATGGAAAAAGCCACTAAGCACTAATTAAAAGGCCAATTCTAGCTCCATATGAACTCAAATTGAACCAATCTCACTTCCTTTGGATTCTAAATTAAATTATATTTAAAATGGTCGTATTTTCATAATTTTGGAGTTACGAGTAAAAAGTTGGTTTTCTAGGGTGGTTTGTGCAATTTTCTCATGTATTTTGTACATATTGTATTTATATATATTTGTAAATATTTTTACTAATTATCTAAAATAAAAAATTTCACTAAAAAAACTAATTTGCTCATTTACCCATGTATATAATGTCATATATGTATATAGTATATGTATATAGTTGCTATTCTTAATTAACCACCATAAAAAAATAAAAAAATAACATTTTTTATTCACATAAATAAAGTGACGAAAATACAAAAAAATAGTTATTTTTTTAAATATTTTTATCTCTCTTTATCTTTATCTCATTTCAATTTTCATCTCTCTTATCTCTTTAACCAAAAATTCAAAAATTCAAATTTCATTATCTACCTTTTCTATTTATATGGCTCCTTCTCCATCATTCCAACTTGATCAATCTTGGTGAGAGGAGCCCGATCTCCGAGAGTCTTCTTGTTGTAGAAGGGTGCCTAGCCTCCGAGCCGTCCGATGACAGCACGTCGGCTTCCGTCGAGGTGATCAAGGTCTTTTCCGATCCTAAGATGAGATCCATCACCATTTTCTCTTATTTTTATCCTAGATCAACCTTAGTTTAATTTGTCGCATCTTTATTTTACCGTCATTTTTTATTATTTAAATCTTAAAATCCATCACAATTTGATCGCCACCGACTCGAGTTTTCATCTCACATATCGATCTCTCCATGTACTTTTCTACCTATCACGATCTCTCAACTCTGGCCGCGTACGGTGGCCGAAGATCCGGATCCATCCATTCATTTTATGCCGGATCGCCGCTTATGCATCCGTTTTAATTTGGGACGTAATCATATTGGCCGTGTCCTGATTTGTTTACATATAAAAAGAATAAAAAAACATAGTAGTTGTTTTCCTAACATTTGTTTAACAGGTTCATTTTAAAAAAATAAAAAAATAAAAAATAAAAAAATTCTCTACTCCTACTTACAGTTTTTAAAAAAAATATAAAAAGTTTTTTATTTATACAGTTCTTGTTTCACATATAAAAAGAATAAAAAAAACAAAAAAAAACAAAAAAAAAACAGAAAAAATATTCTGAGCAGCACGCACACACTGCCCCACCGCGACCTACCGCTTGCCTTCGCCTCCGCGCCAGGCGGCCGCGGCTCCCTCCAGCGCGGAGCCCTCGCCTCCGCCAGACCTCTAACATCCACCCCAGGACACTGACGCCTCACCGGCGTGCAACGTATCTGCGTCAACCGCCGAAGCCGGCCCAACCGCACGACTTTGCCTTCGCGCAGATCCCTACGTAACCCTCCACAGTAGGGGAGGCCTCCCGAAGTCCTCCAACCGACGTTCAGTCCGTTCCGCGCCAACCATCCCCGTGCCGCCTTTGACCGCCTGCGCTCCTCCCTCTACGTGATAATGCCCCGTCATCCGCCCATGTGCGGAAGCGCCGCCTGCGTGCCTCCTCCAGTGGCGGCGGCATGTATACTCATTTTCCCCCTTTCTGGCTTGCAAGAAAAGATACAGACGAAGGAACCCTGGGGTTCATTAGAATTAAATATGGTAAAATCACATCTATACCCCTGAAGATTTGAGAACGTGCGAAAAAGCCCCTGCTTCAGCCTTCAAACACGTGCATCGCACTCCCTTTTGGGGTAAATTGCAAACTTTCTCCCACACTTTATTTCTGTTGTTTATATTCAGTCCATAACTTTCTATAATTACAATCTGGTCCCTGTGCTTCCAGATATATAAACTTTGGATGATTTTCTTGATAGAATAGATATTTTTATTGTTAGAAAAATTCTAAAAAAATTGTGCATGCTCCTGCTATGTGTCTAAACATTGTACAAATTTTTCATAGCATTTTGTTGACTTTGATATTTAAAAAAAACAAAAACAACATCTTTTTGTCTACCTGAAATTAGAAAATTCATAAAAATTCGAAAATTCATCTAAAAATTCCAAAAAATTAGGGTAATTGTATTTCATTGTCTTTTAATTTCTGTCCAAATTTTGTGCGTTAACTATTTATAAAACCCAAAAAAGTGAAAATATTAAAAATCTTATAAAAATCATAAAAAATTCTACAAAAATCCAAAAATCTTGATTTTAGGATCTATTTGTAGATATTTGTCCCTATTTTATCATAAAAATATTTGCCAGGAGTTTTGAGCATTTAAATATTTTTATGTTACAAATTACTCGAGGCTGTGCACTGTTTCTAATTTTTGTCACGTTTGATTTTTAGAAAAATATAAAAACATCTGAAAATTCTACAAAAGTTCTCAAAAATATTTCAAAATCTTTAAAACACAAAAAAATTTTCTCTATATTTTCTGAGCATTCTTGATATATTTAAAATTACAAAAAAGAGTTAGTGTGCATATTTCTTGTTTTGTGGATATTGTTCTTTATTTAAAATAGAAAATTGCAAAAATTAAAATCACTAAAAAATTGAAAATCAGAAAAAAAATAAAAAATAAAAAATATATAAAATATTAAAAAGAGAAAAATTCCACAAAAACCAAGGATAGTTTGCCTTTGAGATTTCCTTTTTTTTAATTGTATTTTTGTTGATTATTTGAATAACCCTCGGGAATTGTAGCCTCCCTGAGTTTGATCCTGTCTGCTATACATGTAAATAAGTAGTAAAATATTTCTCTCTTGCTCTGCATTATTTTTTGTAATTATTTTGCAACGAGAGAACAAAAAAAAGATTGTTTGTTTGTCACGGGATTTTAGGGGATAATAACGACTTCATATCAATAAATATCTATCCTCGCGAAGGTCACGTGCCAACAAAATAGCGTCGTTGCCAGGGTGGCACGACGAGGGTAGTTGGGTTTCTCTTTTGACCTGCTATTCTTGGTTGTACATATTTGTTTATATTTTGCTGCATTATTCCATTGTTTATATTCATTGCATTTACTTCATTTTTTCTTTCTCATATTCGATAATTATGTTTCTTACACATTCTCTTTTCTTTTTCTTGCAAGGGCCTATGGAGCGAAGGAGACGATCTTAGGAGAGACGTAGCACCCGAGCGACGTGGAGGCGGCTTGATTCTTCACCAAGCCATAGGATAGCGTGAAAAGAGGAGAAGAAGAATTTAAGGAGATGAAGAGAGAGAGAGATTTTTTTCTAGCATTTGAACTTTTGTAAATGGACATTCATTTGTTGCGGGGTCTGTTTCGCCAAGTGCCAGTGCACTTGGGGGATCTCATCGGTTTTGTTTTCATCACCATATTTTTATTTGTTTCCCGTAGATTTCATGAGCTACCTCTTGATTGCTTTAATTAATTTGCTTGAGCCAGATAATTAATTAGGTCCAAACACCCTAAACAAGAATTTCTGTACCTATAGAGTAGAGCGTAATTTGGACTTAGTCAAATTAACTTGTTCTTTCCCGTTAATAGAAGCTATTATCTAGGACGATTCACTTGCATCATATAGGATAGTTTATTTCAATTCTGCGCGGATCACTTGCATGTAGAGTACTGGCGACAAAGTACGCATCTCTAACCCCTGCATGAATCATTGTTTTTAATCGCGCATTGGCATTTCCGATCTCCTTCCTTGTTTTCACTCACATAAGTTAAAAAGGAAATTAGACACTCGGTAGGTGATTCTTTGAAAATATTTTAACCAAGTGACAACTGCCTAAAATACAGGACTGCTAAAAAAAACTTGACTTTAAAAATACAAGGAAAAATCATTGTTTCGGGGAGAGTAACCCCCTTATTGTTTGGTTTGTATGTAGCGAGAGAGCGACCCGCACACTAGGATAGAACCACACCCGAACTCTTTTCAGACAGCTATCTTGAGTTAATTGTTCTCCAGTGAGGATCTCTTCGGTAGCCGGTAAAGTGGCCCGCGACGTCCTTAACAGATTGAATTGATCGGGTAGCCGGTAAATGGTTTGCAATTCGTACTGGCTGGGAAAGATATAAATTTGGGATTGGGCCAGTCTCCTGAGAGCAATGGGTTCCTAACAGCTCACTTTAATCTCTCTGATAGATTGTATTCTCACTAAACTCTAAATATGACAAGATAATTGACCAAACCTTCACGGTCTTCACATTGAGTTGAGTTGGTGAACTGAGGGTTTGTATTGTGTTTGATTGCTTCTGTGCATACTCGACCCTTCTATGCATTTGTGCCTTTTTCTCCATATCTTTTGACTTGACCCTCGTGCTCTCCCGATCCCGTCTTTTGTTTCGAAGATGGCCGACCGGAGTTATTTTAATCCGATCTTCGCAGACTTCTTGCACTCTCTCGATGATCCACCTTCCTTTTTTAGGAGGACTTTCCTCCTGATTATTGTGCATATCCGCTTAACCCATTATTTCAGGATACGGACTCTGATTCTAGGATGTGTATATATATGCTATACTTAGGATGTGCTTTTTCCTAAGTATAGGGGGGTGAATGATTTATGTCGTTCATATTCGTCCTGTTCATCACTCTTGTTGTTGCCTATACTTAGGGATACTCTACCCTAAGTATAGGGGGGGTGATGTTGTTCATATCGTATCTTTTTATTTTTGAGTCTGTACATTCTCTTCATCCATTTTCCCCTTTTGTACACTCTACTATACTTAGGATTACTTGATCCTAAGTATAGGAGGGGGATCACCAACTTCTCTTCTTTTTATCTTTTCTTTGAGTCGTTGTAGCCTAGGAGTCTTTTCACTTTTCTATACTTAGCACGAGTTCTGTATTCCTTTTTCGCTCTCTGATCACTATGAGGACATAGTTCGAGCTAAGTATAGGGGGTGTCGTATATATTGTATATATACTTTAGACATAACTCGTACTTTTAAATATGTTTATTTGGGGGGGGGGGGGTATGTATATAATTTTTTAAAATCCACGTATGTAAAAAACAAACAAAAACAAAACAAAAAAATGACAAAAAAACAAAAAAAACAAAAAAACAAAAAAAACAAAAAAAAGAAAAAAAGAAAAAAAGAAAACAAAAAAAAATCTTGTATATACTTGTATATATTTTACTAACCCTTTTCCCTTTTTTTAAAAAAACCACAAAACCAAAAATCTATAAAAACTTGCATAATTCAAAAAAAAACTTTTCTTTTACATCTGTATTTTTCTCAAAAAAATCCATAAAAAGTTCAAAAATATAAAATTGTTTTAAAAAATGTTCTTTTCACATGTGCATCATTTTTTTAAAATGCTTTCATTGCATTGTACACATTTTCTTGCATTTGCATGTGCATTTTTCAGCGTAGTATAAACATTTAAACTATGCCTAGAATAAATTTGAAGAATGGAGCTTAGTTGGGCCTTAATCCACTTAATTTCAGAGGAACCTTATAAGAAATGGAGTTAAGACTTTTCATGTCCTAGTGACTTAATTCTTTGAGTCCATTAGACTATATTCACATGTCATCTTGTTTAGTCTAAGTAGAACATTTAACAACACACGTATGATTCTTTCATACCGTGGCTTATCTTGGACAAGCACTCTACACGTAACTCTTTATGGATGAGGTGGTGAGGAGGCAGAATGTTTTGGCTTGGGGTAGCATACGAGGGTAGTACATCTAGGCGGAACCTCTCGTCTTCCTCTAGGGAAGGAAGTGCATGTCAACCTGGTCTAGCGATGTTGAGGTCTAAAGACAGGATGCTGTGGGATTGCAATAATGCTTCAAAAGAGGGATAGTCTACTAGCTCAAGAGGAAAAATTCCTTATGTACATGCTGCACCTTGTATATGCTTTCAAAAAAAAGTATGGAAAATGCAGAATCTCCAAAAGTGGACAGACCTGATTGAGAAGTAAAATGCCTGTCAGAGTATATATACAAGGATAAAAAAAATTAAATAAGAGCTTCAAAGACAAATTTTTGTAAGCTTGCAACAGATGACTTGGCTACACTGGTCATGCATCCAAGGATAGGTAGCTACACTGGTTACCGTCCATTCTTTTCTCCATTCCCTCTTCTTGAGCTGGTTTTACTCGAACTTAGAAGGGAATATCTCCGCTCCTCAAGGAAAGAGTTGCAAGACCGGGGAACTAGAGTTACCTTGTTGAGGGAGGCTGTTTCTTTGCTACTTCTGAGATGGGGAGCTATACCTCACTTACACCGTACAAGTAAATATTCATAGTCATAAGAATTGGTGTATGTAGACTTGTTCTGACCTGACTGTTGAGGAGACCTGAATAGGAGTCTTGTGCAACTTAGAGGCTGTTAGGTCTTAAATCCGTCTCCCATTAAGGTTCCAACACACTAATAAACCAAAGGTCCGACAGAGCTCCAAACTACAATTTTCTGAAGATAAGTTTAATACTCAATATTATCCTACTTTCTTTATTTCCCTTTCTTTTTCTTTTTTCTTCACTTATTCTTTCAAATAAGTGTTTGCTAAGGGACTAACATAGGTAAAGCATAGGGGGATGATGAATCTACGATTCCTCATCTTTATTCATTTATTTTAGCCTAAAATCCCTTATAAAACACCTGTATATAACACTAACTCAATATTCTTACTAACTTGAATTTGTGTGTAAATATTGGACAATTCTTACCATTTTAACCTAAAATAAATAAATAAAGAAAGAAAGGAAAAATAACGAAAATAAAATAAAAAAGAAGGAAGACTGTTCATATGTAATAGATATAGGCTGACCCGAACCCCGAGAGAAGATCAAGACTTGACCTGATCAACCAGGAATAAAGGAGGGGATGATAGGGTCCTCAATCAGAAAATCCAAAAAAATTGTGTGCTATGTATATTTGTATACTACACTATTTTATTTGTACATTAATTGACCTAAAATAAAATAACTTTCAAAACCAAATTGTAAATAAAAATTTATTCTAATTAATAAAAATAATTGCACAATTAACTCATGTACAGAATAAAAGTAACCACACTTGAAAAAAGCCACTAAGCACTAATTGAAAGACCAATTCCAGCTCCATATGAATCAAATTGAACCAATCTCACTTTCTTTGGATTCTAAATTAAATTATCTTTAAAATGGCTATATTTTCATAATTTTTGGAGTTACATAAAAAGTTGGTTTTTTGGGTTGGTTTGTGCAATTTTCCCATATATTTTGTACGTATTGTATTTGTATATATTTGTAAATATTTTTACTAATTATCTAAAAAAATAAAAAAGTTTAATTAAAAAAACTAATCTTCTCATTTACCCATGTATATAATGTATATAGTATATGTATATAGTTGTTATTCTTAATTAACGACCATAACAAAATAAAAAAATAACATTTTTTATTCAAATAAATAAAGTGACGAAAATACAAAAAAAGTAGTTCATTTTTGTAAATATTTTTAATCTCTCTTTATCTTTATCCCATTTCAATTTTCATCTCTCTTATCTCTTCAACCAAAATTCAAAATTCAAATTTCATTCTCTATCTTTTCTATTTATATGGCTCCTTCTCCATCATTCCAACTTGATCAATCATTGGTGAGAGGAGCCCGATCTCCGAGAGCCTTCTTGTCATAGAAGGGTGCCTAGCCTCCGAGCCGTCCGGTGACAGCACGTCGGCCTTCGTCGAGGTGATCAAGGTCTTTTCCGATCCTAAGGTGAGATCCATCATCATTTTCTCTTATTTTTATCCTAGATTAACCTTAGTTTAATTTGTCACATTTTTATTTGACCGTCATTTTTATTATTTAGATCTTAAAATCCATCACAATTTCATTGCTCGAGTTTTCATCTCACATATCTATCTCTCCACGTGCTTTTCTACCTATCACGATCTCTTAACTCCGGCCGCATACGGTGGCCGGAGATTCGGATCCATCCATTCATTTTTTGCCAGATCCCCGCTAATGCATATGTTTTAATTTGGGAATGAGTCATATTGGTCGTGTCCTGATTTGTCTATAGATAAAAAGAATAAAAAACATAGTAGTTATTTTCCTAATATTTGTTTAGCAGGTTCATTTAAAAAAATAAAAAAAAATAAAAAATAAAAAATTCTCTACTCCTGCTTACAGTTTTTAAAAACAATTATGAAAAAGTTTTTTATTTATACAGTTCCTATTTTACATATAAAAAGAATAAAAAACAAAAAAAATATTCTGAGCAGCAGGCGCACATCGCCCCACTGCGACCTGCCACTTGCCTTCAACGCCGCGCCAGGCGGCTACGGCTCCCTCCAACACGGAGCCCTCGCCTCCGCCAGACCTCTGACACTGCCCCAGGCCAGTGACGCCCCGCCGACGTGCGACATATCTGCGTCAACTGCCGAAGCCCGCCCAACCACGTGACTCCGCCTCCACGCAGATCCCTGCGCAACCCTCCGCCACAGGGGCGACCTCCCGAAGTCCTCCAGCCGACGCTCAGTCCATTCCGCGCCAACCACCCCCGCTCCACCTCTGACCTCCTACGCTCATCCCTCCGCGTGACAGCGCCCCGTCGTCCGCCCACACGCGGAAGCGCCGCCTGCGCGCCTTCTCTAGTGGCGGCGGTCTGTATACTCGTTTCCCCCTTTCTGGCTTGGAAGAAAAGATACAGATGAAGGAACCCTAGGGTTCATTAGAATTAAATATTGGAAAATCACATCTATACCCCTGAAGATTTGAGAAAGTGCGAAAAGCCCCTGCTTCAGCCTTCAAACACATGCAGCGCATTCCCTTTTTGGGTAAATTGCAAACTTTTCCCCGCATTTTATTTCTGTTGTTTATATTCAGTCCATAACTTTCAATAATTGCAATCTGGTCTGTGTGCTTCCAGACATAAACTTTGTATGATTTTCTTGATAGACTAAATATTTTTATTGTTAGAAAAACTCTAAAAAAAATTGTGCATGCTCCTGCTATATGTTTAAACGTTTTATAAATTTTTCATAGCATTTTGTTGACTATTGATATTTTTAAAAATAAAAAACAACATCTTTTTATCTGCTTGAAATTAGAAAATTCATCTAAAAATTCCAAAAAAATTAGAATAATTGTATTTCATTGTCTTTAATTTAATCCAAATTTTGTGCATTAACTATTTATAAAACCCCCAAAAATTGAAAAATACTAAAACTCTGATAAAAATCATAACAAATTGTACAAAAATTCAAAAATCTTGATTTCAGTCTTTCTTTGTAGATATTTGTCCCTATTTTATCATAAACATAATTGCCAGTAGTTTGGGCATTTAAAATATTTTTAAGTTGCAAATTACTCTTGGATGTGCATTGTTTCTAATTTTTGTCACTGTTTGATTTTTAGAAAAATACAAAAACATCTGAAAACTCTACAAAAATTCCCAAAAACATTTCAAAATCCTTAAAACACAAAAACATTTTCTTTGTATTTTTCTCAACATTCTTGATATAATTGAAAATTACAAAAAAGAGTTGGTGTGCGTATTTCTTATTTTGTTCATATTGTTCTTGATTTAAAACTAAAAAATTGCAAAAATTCAAATCACTAAAAATTTGAAAATCATAAAATAAAAAAAATAAAAAAATATATAAAAAATTAAAAGAGAAAAATTCCACAAAAACCAAGGATAGTTTGCCTTTGAGATTTCCTTTTTCTTTTAATTGAATTTTTGTTGATTAATTGAATAACCCTCGGGAATTGTAGCCTCCCTGAGTTCGATCCTGTCCGCTATACAACTACATAAGTAGCAAAATATTTCTCTCTTTCTCTACATTATTTTCTTTAATTATTTTGCAGAGAGAGAATAAAATAAAAGATTATTTGTTTGTCACGGGATTTTTGGGGATAGCAACGACTTCATATCAATAAATATCGATCCTCGCGAAGGTTACGTGCCAACAAAATATCACCGTTGCTGGGGATATAAAATAAAAAATCGAAATCCCCAAATTTTCCGTGTCAACATCGAATCATGAATATTGTACATCAAAATACAAAGAAAAATATTGAAAAATAATGTACAGTGTGCCTCAGGCACACAAAATAAAAAAGCACAAAGAAAACTTTGCATACCCATATCTTCTCCATATTATAATTAAATTGACCAAACACTCCTTTATTGTTCAAAAATTAAATAAGATTATTAATGAAGGTGGTTTCATTCAATTTGGAGTTAAGATGCAAAAAGAGATTTTAGGCCTCCATTGAGCACTATACCTATGTACTATATGCAATATATTTACTCTTTATATTTTTCAATTTCATATATTTTTATAAAATTATAAATGTTATTTGAAACACATGTTCATAATTAAAATGAAATAAAACCATCAAAATTTAATTATAATAAATCATTTACTTAAATTCATAGATGAAATATACCTATATATACCTATAAGAATAATGTACATAATTAATTACGTAAACAAATAGACACATAAAAATATAATAAAAATACCTAAATATGTATTTAAAAAACTAAAAATATATAAAATACATGTATATAATAATAAAATATAGATTATAAATTAAAATTAAAAACACCAAAATGCATTCATATTTACATATAATATGTAAATATTAACCTACAATAAATAGCCTTGTAAAAATAAATAAAAATATGAATTAAATACTACATTATATTGCAAATATTTTTTGTGTTTTAACTTAAAACTAATTGATTCATTTAGCATTTATTAATGATCTTACTAACATTTTTGACCTTGAAATTTTCTGATTGGTCAGCCGTCTGGTCAAAATCACGGGGCACCCTTTTTCTACGATTTATCACACCATCTCCCATGCCTCCTTCGCCTCAAGACATCTACCTTCCTGATCCTTGCACGACCCTGATCCATGCTTAACATACCCTGATAATCAACCCTTTCGACCTTCCACATAATCGAGCCTCGAAGTCAGCCAACTTCCAACCCTTAAATATGCACCCTCCTCCACCTTCTTGAGATTTAATCTCTCTCAGAGCTCTTATCCCCTCATACCTGTTACTTGATACTCTTGGCTGGTGACAAAAGTCTAGGGTAGCCTTCTGCAGCGAGGAGGAGCAATGTCGGAGACGATCCAATTATCACTAGTAAACTCACAAGAGGTTCTGCCTTCTGGGTCCCTGAACGGGTGAAGACCCTGTTTCCCATTTTATTAGTTAGATATTAGTTTCTAGTTTAAATCATGCCTTTTATTTTCTAGTCTAACTTGTTAGATTAGGTTAATTTTTGAATCCCCTTTGACCTGAAGCTTGAGCTCCAGGCCAAATCCATTTGAAATGCTAGTTCTTCGAAACCTATTCACATTCCAAATCACTCCCTCACACATTCTTCATCATTTCCATTTTTCTGATCAACATGAATCCCTTGGATATGGTGGAACAAATTTTGCCTCCGCTATCTTCTGCAAGAACTTCGTCATCCCCATTCCCCTAACACGTAACAACATCAAAGATTGGCCGAGGAGCACTCCCTCGAGATTCCTAAAATTTTATGTAGGTCTAAGCCTTCGACGACCCATCTAGAGCCGAAAAAAGCTCCTAAAATTTTATGTAGGTCTAAGTCTTCGACGTCCCATCTAGAGCCGAAAAAAGCTCCCGGAACACTTCCAAGTACCCGGAGCAAGAACAACCCCCAGATTATCATCTGAATCATCTAGGTCCCATCAAAGAAGGCTAGCACGTGCGGAGGCACCCCATGAGTTCATTGTCACCGTCGGATCGAGAATCAACTGCCATAGTCGCTGGGAAATTAAGATCGAAGCTCAACCAGTCAGTGTTCTTCAGGTGTTCCTGGTCCCCCCTTGCTAGTCGTCAGATGATGAACACGACCCATATCTAATCTGGATTGTTTGTTATATTCGAAAGGGTACACACAGAGAATCATCAGATCCTCTACGTGGCCCATTGACGATGGCCTAATCAACGGGTTTTAAGTAAGTAATTTGCATATAAACCCTTCACATTTTTTTATTTCATAATTAGTCTTGTAAATATTTTATTGTGTGTAAAATTAAGTAGAAAACTTGCATCGCATCCCTAGATATTTTTTAATTTACAAGTGAGTCTGCTACTAGCTCAACACACATGATGTGAGTTGGGTATATTGCTTGCATACCCCTTTGGGTTTTGTATTTGCAATTTCATATATAAAAATCAAATTTCAGTACAAGTTTTGAGGTGTTTTAGCACGTACCCCCTCACATTTAATTTTTTTTGCATAAATTCCCCTACGAGCCTGATCAATTTTATTTCGTGTATTTCTATTTCTTATAAATAGTAGTTGTGCTCGAAATCATGAAAAATATGATTAAGTGCCTGATTAATTGCTCATTCGTGCTGCATATGTTGTTTGGCATTTTTCATGCATTTCATTTTTATTAAAAATCAAAAGAGCAAATTTTATTCCCCGTTGACTTGAAAAATACAAAAATTATAAAATGTTAAATACATTTTATCAAGAAACTACCTACAGTTTATTATTGTATTTTATCACTAGAGACTAAAAATCGCAAAAAATATCAAAAAAACCTAAAAATAAAAAACCATTGATAACAATAAAAAATGCAAAATATTTTCAAAATCCCCAAAAAATTAATTTTCTGGCATGAATTATTATTATATTAATTACTTTATATTAAAAATAGTTTTAGAAATTTTGAACCTACTCACTATTTTAAATCTCAAAATAATTCGGCATATTCAATTATTCCCTGATTTCAGATATTTTGCATTTTAAAAATATATAAAAATGAGTAAAAATAGCTAAAAAATATCAAAAATAGAATAATATTTTAGAAAACACAAAAATATTTTATTTTGTAAATTTTGTCCATTTATAGCTATATTTATAAATAAGAATACCATATATAGTATTATAACTATATATAGTTATGTATAATAAGTATTATTAATTATTATTATAAATACATAAATATAATTTTAAATCCTTTAAAAATAAAAAGGACTATACTTGTTTGTATTTTATGAATTTTTATTTATTTTTTATATATAATATATATCTCTATTATACATATTAGGGTTCAATGTGGTTGCCCCCATGCTGGCTGCCCCCGCCCCATTTTCGCGTAAATTTCTTTATTTTTATTTTGCAAAATCTCACCATGTATATTCATCTATATATCCCTCTTATATGTCATTCAAATTTCGTCAGAAACAAAGACTCCTATTCCCTCCATCTAGAACAGATCGATTACAATAATGTTTCGACCGTTAAAATTACATGTTCCAGATGGAGGGCATATGAATCTCTATATCTGACGAAATTCGAATTTTATATTGGAGGGAAATGTAGATAAATATACATAGTGATATTTTGCAAAAAAAAAAATTTGCAGAAAAAAGGGGCATGTGCTGCCTCATTTTTTCCTATATATTATTTCATATTACATATCTATATACCTTTATTATATATTAATAGAAAAAAAAATTAAAAATCAAAAGATATAAAAAGAAAGTAAAATTTATAAAATTAAAAATTAATATATATATATATATATTTAAAATTTAAATAATTAAAAAACCTACAATATCTTTAAGAGAGTAAATATTGTGCACAGATATACACTATTATTTATTTATAAATAATAATCCATGCTATACCAACTTGTTCCCTATGTTCGATACCCTACTCTACTTGTCCACTATACACATTTAATTGTAGGGTTTATAATAAATTTTGATATGTAGTCTGCATTTGATTGATTGATTATATTAGTTATGGGTTGACTGTTGAATTTAACTTAGGTCTTCATGAGTTGTCATCGCATCGACTATTGTTCCTGCCTTGTGTGGACCATAAGACTGCTCCTTGGATTCATGGTCATTTTACCTACCTCTCTGACCCTTGTCAGAACGCACAACTCCACCTACCACCCTTCTTCTCCCCATTTTGGCGCATGATGTAGTGCTCGATGCTTACGATCACCCATCTCACCATGACATGGTCTTCATTATTCGAACACTCCATCTACAAAAATCTCCTGATCATTCGAGCTCCTCCGCCTGTTTATAAATAAGCACCCAATCCCATTTTTTGAAGATTGATCTCCTTTTACCCATTGTAACTGCAATCCTTGTCTTTCTAGAGACCTCTGGTGATAACTTAAGGCTCATAGGGGTGTTAGCGTGAAGAAGAAGAGGCTGAGGAAGGTCCACCACCGTTGAAGCTCCATCTCCAATGTGGGTTCTTCTGCTCCTTTTCCCGCAGGTTCAAGCTAATTTTCAGGCATTTTTAGTGTATAATTCTTTCCAACATCTTATTGTAGATTTTGTTTCATGCAATTAGTGGTTATTTATCTTAATTTTTGAATTTTATGTTCACCATAGATTCAGCTCTGGCCACTGTTCCACTATCAAAACCACCTTGTTTCGACTGCAGTCCATCACCATCTCACTCCCCAACATCCTATCCATCATCTCGACTCATCCTTCAACCCTGATCTTGCATAGATCAGGTATTCAGAGCTCCATCTCTGCCACATGTCGGAGCTACTCTGCCTTCTCCATTCCATTTGCCAACAGCTTAAATTTTGGGTCGAGGGAGTTCCACTTGAGCCGCACAATCTTTATTTGTAGGAGCCAACTATAGTTAAGGAGCCTAGAATGTGAATCGAAGAAAGAAGAGGGTCGCTAGGTCACGGAAAAAGAAGACCCCACTAGGTTCCCATCGATTGCACATGGACTATAGTGAGATTCCCTGCAGATGCGGAGAAATCCCAGGAGGCTGCTGAGCAGGTTAGCTTAACTAGAGGTGGTCAAAGCTGTAAGAAATCGAGGATCTAAGGAAGGCAGGGAAGAAGTTATGCCGTGTTATTCCACATGCCTCCACCATCAAGTGCAAGCCTCGACCCAGATCTAATATGGACCATTGAAATTAATCGAAGCAATGTGCGTCCAGGGATGTCGGATCTTATATGGACATATGCGCGACACCTAGAGTCCTTCATTAGTGTCATACACATCAAGCATGTGTAAACCCTGGGTATTTTATGCTATCTTTCCCATGTATTTTTTGTATTTTGTTTTAGACATGTAAATATTATTTCATGTGCTAAATAATTAAGATATTTTACAAGTAGGACCCTGAACTTTGTGATATTTACACTTTAGTCCTTCGCCTCACGTGTAGGGGCACGTGAAATGATGTAATATTTGTGTGCATGCCCCCAAACTTTCAAGACCTATTATAAAATGATATAAACATTTTCATTAACTACAAACTAGTCCATGTAAACTATGGAATTTCCTTTTCTTTTTATTTTTCCTTTTAAATATTTTTATTGTTTAAAAAAATCATAGGAAAATTAATATAGGTGCCTGGGATATTGCTTGTTCACATATATTTTTCTCATGCCATTTTAATTAATTTTTCTATTTATTAAAATACAAAAAATATTTTTATTCCCTATTTAATTATTTAAACCTATAAAAAAATATGAAATAACTTCCAAAAATTACCAAGAAATATATTATCTGTACTATATTAAATATTACCACATATCCGAAAGCAACTAAAAAATACAAACAAAAATCTTAAAAATTGGAAAAACCTAAACCATTAAAAAAATATCTAAAATTATAAAAAATACACAAACACACATATTTCTATTTTGGATTTTCTATATATTATATACTATATATTAAAAAGAGTTTTATTTGATTTTAGACTTATTTATATTTATTAAACTTAAAACTAATTTTGATATTTTAACTATGCACTATTTTGTACATTTTAATATTTTAAAAATACATAAAAATTAGCAAAAATTCTATAAAAATTATCGAAAATAAAGAAAATATTAAACCTAAAAAACATGTTATTTCTATATTTTGAGCATATTTATGTGTATTTAAAAATATGATACCCTATATATGCTATAAATTTATATAATACTTCTATTATCTTACATATTATTATTATATAATTATATATTATATTTAAAAAAATCAAAAAGGAAGAAAAAATTGCAAAATTTAAAAGAAATTATATATTTTAAATATACAATATATATGACAAATAAAAATCCATATAAATTCACATATAATAAAAAACACACAAAAAAATCAGAAAAAGACTATAAAGTTCAAAGCAATTACTAATAATTATTATTAATAATTATAACTATCCTCTGTTGTTCTCAGCGATTCGACCCCTACACTTACGTACTATACACCTATTTTGTATAGTATAATAAATTTCATCTCGCACTATTGTTCATTGTCATATTTATCCGTGGGTTGATTGTTGATTGAATCACATTGACCGCGTACCGAGTGCCATGAGAGTGGCCAACACAACAATTGTCAGATCTGACTTTTCAGATACCGAGGGCCCTCCGAGACCACACGCTAGGAACCTTGGTCGAAGCGTGTCATCAAGTTTTTGTACTAGTAACATTTGACAATACAACACAATCTAGATGTAATGCACGTTGAGAAAAATGTCATGGATAATGTTTTGGATATGTTTTCTCACAGACTCTCTAAAGGACACTACCAAAACATGCAAAGATTTGCAGCAGTTAGGATACATCTGATACCTAAAGAGAATGGTGGCTTTGACATGCCAGATGCTCCATATCATATTGATTCGAACGAGTGGTCTTGGTTACTCTTTTATTTGAGGGATATTGTGATTTCTGATGATTTTTGTTTGAATATTTCTAGGTGTGCAAATGAAACTCAAAAAAAGATAAGTGTCCTCAAAAGTCATGACAATCGCATCTATATGCATACCGTCATTCCAATTGCTATTTGCATTATCTTAGCATAATCCTTTAGCTTTAATGGTTCAAAAGAATTAAATATGAACAATGAATTTAGAAGTTTTATTTTGATTTTTATTTGAATTTTTGGAAAAATGATACGTATAACGGTACTTTGTGTAAGCTATATATAAAAGGAAATAAACCAACTTTTTAATTTTTTAATTTGTTTGAATATTTGTTTGTTTTATGCGATATTTCTATATTTTGGGTTAATTTTAGGTTTTTGATATTTACTTAATATTTATAAATGAAGAAAATATTGTGGAATGTACTATATACTAGTAAGAAACTCTAATTTGTTATAAAATTTAGAGAAGTTTTGCTGTTTAAAAAAACCATTTTTAACTATTTTTGCTTTTTAAGTGCTTTTGTTTATTAAAAATCGGACATGATAAATATTTTTGAAAACCAAAACTATTGTGTATATTATATATTTAGTAGCATTTACAGTTATTTACTTTTTAATAATTTCTATATTTTGTAAGTTTTATGAATTTTATTTACTGTTGGTATTTTATTTTAGTATGAAAGCTATTTTCAACACAATGATTCATTTGTGGATGTAGTAGGTACTTTATTCTGACCTAAATCAACTAATCATATTTTCGAGCAATAAAAATTAAATTATCTAACAAGCACAACTAAAAAAAATCTAAGATGAAAGAATAAAAATGAAACAAAGTATGAGATTTGAGACTGTTTAGTAGAAGACTCCAACAAATTAAAGCAAAAAATGCTGCAAAAATTAATTCATCTTCCTCGGGGACCTATTTGTAGCAATTCATATTAGCATTCATTCATTGATGGTGTGTTTTGTATTTCCTATGAGTATGCTGCCTTTAGCTACAAATGTCACATGCCTAAGGACTTGTTCGCAAGAGTTTCTGAAGTTTCTTCATGATTATGCCCTTGCTAGGCAGTTGTTGTAATATGCAGAATTTTAGAGTATATGGGAGCAAATACAATGAATTTGGCTGAGGCTTTGGTCAGGCCTTTTTCTTCTCAATTATATCTAATCATAGTTAATTAACAATAAATAATACTTAAATTAGGTATTTTAAATCATAATTTAGATTGTCTCTGTTAATTCATTAAGGATGTCGAGTTGTTGTCTTCTTCAATATAGTAGAACTTATCTATAGTTTAGTTTATATATATGTTTAGTTTAAGGCTATTTACTATATTGTATTTTATTTATTTACAAATTATTCATCCTTCGATTATGTGATTGATCTGTTTATCCCAACTTTGTGTTGAGATCTACATATGACGCTATGAGGAATCACCTTCTATTGACTCGGATGGTAATCTATTTGAGCTCCTAAGTGCCAATGTTTAGGGGTATCTCACCAGTTTCTCACTTTCAGGGCAACTACAATTGGAGTTTCACTTTATTGACAACGGAGGAGAAGCATTCATTTAAGACCATTAAAGGAGGAAAGGTTAGGATCAAATTCGAGGCTTTTTCAGTCTTGTTCAAGCATTCGTATGCACCGATCAGTCTCTAACGTAGTTGCGTCACTGAGGGGAGGACCTGGAGCTCCGCCGATCGAGCTCCATTCCCAAGCATTTATTCATCCAAATCTATAGCGATGTCTGATTTGAAGTGTCCTATCATATTCTAGTTTTCATTTCAAGAATTAGGTGAGATTCCATGTCTATTTTGAAGTACGCTCAAATTTCATTTTTTTTAAATTTTTGTTCACAACCCCATATTTGCAATGTTAGATTTTATTACACTCATATCAGAATTGCTCGACGCGATCAACTTAATTAAATTGATCAATACCGTCTCCTAATCCTCTCACTTTACTTACTCAGGAGATCCGTCCATACTCATCGTTTTTAATTCACCCTTTTTGGAGTTGAGTGAAGCTAATCCACCTCTGAACATCGTTACAATCTTCTGATCTTCAATTGGACTCAGACAGAAGTTGATAGGACTCATCTTCAGGTCACCTCAATCCCGAGATACTCGACTTGTTCAAGCGTTTGCCACATTGCTGATAAGTACTATCAATGTTGTTGCTTCAACGACCGCGCAATGTATGCATGCTCTGCTGTTGGAGTGCATCCAAGAAGATATTTGAACATCATCGGACTCTCCTAATACTCCACGTGTATAGAGAAGCGAGCTTCCTGATGTGATTGCACCGAGAAAAGAGCACTGGAGCATAAATATCATAGGAACAAGGTTAAGTTGGAGCAACAACCCCCGTCGACTGACCTATCCAAACACCATTGATTGCAAAGCCCTCGGATTTGTTTGACTGCAGCTAAAGATCCAACGACGTTGGGGCCATCAAGAAAGTCATAGGGTTTTTCTATTTGCAATCAGGTTAAGACCTTCTTGTACTAAAACTTAGGGCTTGTTTGGTTGCTGGGTTGGACTGGGTTGGGTTGGGGTACACCGGTGTACCCCTCCTTCCCAACCTTCTCAATCCTCCTCACAGTTTACTATTCACAGGGGTACAATTTACTATTCACAGGGGTACCCCAACCTAGTTCAACCCATAAACCAAACATGCCCTTAAAGTTTTCTTTATAGTTCAAATTTTGCTTATTTCATTTTGGATTAGCACTCAATTTAATTTGCAAGTTTTCCCATGGACATCTTTTAGAGGCGCATATAAAATGGGCTCATTTATGTTGTTTCTGAATTCATTTTCCTACATTTATTACTAATTTTGCAATTTTAGTAGCTTGATATTATTAATTAGTTTAATTGTTAACAATTCACTGGCCTCGATGGTAGGTTCCCAACTTTTACCTCGAGTAGGTAAAATAGGTTACCTACATTTCCTCAAAAAGTTTTTCAAAAAAATTGCGTGCTTTTATTTATATGAATATTTCTTTAAAATTACTAAATAATTCATACAAGCAACATCATAATAATTCATAAAAAGAATAATTTATAGTATTACTCTACAGAATATATACCAACATAAATTTTAGTTTTCAAAATTAATCATTTACTATTTTTAATGTAACAAAACCCTAAAAATTACAATAGAATTAAAAAATCATTAACATCAAACACTCAATGAAAAATTCTAAAAAAGACATTTTGTAGATATTACTCTATTATAACATATATCTCAAAATCTGGGGAAAATATTACAGATATATATACTTTATTGACCTAAAAATATTTAACAACTTAAAAAAATCTAATAAAATATACAAACTAGAAAAATACAGACAAAAATTATATTTTTAGATATTTTAATACTCTATCATAAAAAATATAACCATATAAAACATGATTTTTATGTCAAGAACCTTATCGACTTTACCAATTACGTGACAACACTTGTATTCTTCATATTTACCCAATAAACCTTGCGAACTTGCAAACTCTAACATCATAACCCCCACGGTTAACTCTTATTGGGGTTGTTGTTTAAGACAAAGTAAGTTTTTTCCATGAGTTAAATACAAAGAATATTTGGTTGTTGCATAATTGACAAATTTACTAATGTTGTGGTGTAAAAATCCCCATAAAATTTAGTAATGTTTATTATTTTGGAAGAAATAAAAAAATATTATTCCTTTTTATTCAAGTTGTTTTCAAAATATAATTTCTCCAAAAATAAAAATATTTAACATATTTAAAAATTCCAAAAAACTATAAAATACAAATAACACAATAAATTAAAATTAAATTATTGAATAGTATACCTACATTGAAATTAAAGACTATCTTCTATACATATTTAATTTAAATTCTTTCAAAAATTATTTTCTCTTCAAAAATAAATCAAAAAATTCAAAATAAAAATCAAATAAAAAACAATATGCAAAACAAATAAAACTATGAAAAATATACATACTATAAAATATAAAATCATGTACATATACTTCTATGCATAAGTACACCAAAACCAATAAAAACAATTCAAAACATAAAAAATCCAAAAATAAAATACTATAAAGATACCTAATCACCCTATTTACTACCTATCCTTCAGCCTAAAACTTAATAAAAAGTTTTGCTCTTTGAGTTCGAACTTAGACTTCCAATGAAGTTAAAAAGGTAAAAATGCCAAATTTGTTTTTGATCTTGGTTTATGAGGGTCTACAACTAAAGTAAATAACCTAACACTTGGAGGAACACAACAATTGCCCACTTCCTCCTCCCATCACCTCCCCCTCTCCCCACCCTCCTCCCTCCTTCCGCCACCACCACCTCCGTAGATCGTTTGATGCCTTTTCTTCCTCCCATCTCCACTTTTTTACTGCTCAGCCTCCTCCCTCCCTTCCTTCGTTGCTGCCAATTCATCTCCACCTACCCATGCTACCCATTGATTTAGAGGAGATCACCTCCAACCACCAAGGAGGCACAACAACTTTGGAACGATGTTCTCGACAAAGCGAGCAAATTCAAAGTCCATTCCTCCACCCTCAACATCCATGCATTGATGACATCATAATCCACCACCACCTCCCACTTCATCCTTGTCCCCTTCCACTATAATGAAATTAGATATCCTGCAATAATGAATAAATAATATTTGTTGTCGTACCTTCTATAGAAAAACTCGGAGTTTTAGATTCAGCTTATGAACTTTCATAGCAAACACTCTCTTCAAGAATAGGTAGGATCATTTAATTATTTATAAGAGATACATACTGACATATCAAATGATCTATGATAATCGCAACCTTAATCTAGAATTTATATAAATAAAATTTTAATTCCATGAAAAATTTTGGAATTATTGTGAATCCATATCGATCTAAGTTTAAGAAAAAAAATATACATTCAATGGTCAAATCATTCACTCCAATCGAAGTACGATTTATCATTTGAATGAGCATCTAAAAAAGATTAATCAGATGAGAAAAAGAGAGAGTCTCGTTCTACATGTCAATATTGACAACAATGAAATTTAAAATAAGAGGGATTTTGACTTTAGAAAATCGTGAGGGTTAGAGTCTATATATCCACCATAAAAACTCTTTCTATTTCCTAACTATTTTTCCCATTTTTCATTGGTGGTTCAAAATCATTACATTTCTTTTTCATTATATTCTTTTACAAGCAAGTCCGAACAGAAATGCTTCTATATGTATCCTAACTAAAACACGCATACACATTACTTTGTGATGGGGAGAAGAAATAGGTTGTTTTGCAGATATTACAAAGTAATCCCAGGAGAGAGCTTGACATCTCAACATCGCTTTCTAGTCATGGATGTGCAAATAAAAAGGGTTGGCAAAGAATAGAATGGTTCACAAGATCATTAGAACTAAATGATGAATATTCAATTAAAGCAACCAAGCTTCAAGGAAAAGGTTTTGAAGATTTATCTTGGGATCGTAATGGAAGTTCAAATGAGATGCAGGAGCTGGTAGCATCTTGTATCAGAATGGAAGCCAAAGATATGCTAGATGAGTACTGTAAGGGAAGAGTTCTAGGCTAAAAGAAGGCTTGGTTGTGGAGTGAAGGAGTGCAAGAGAAACTTAAAATCAAAAGAGCTTGCTTAAAGATATGTATAAGAATAGAACAGAGGAAACGATCACAAACTATGAAATAACAAAATAGGAAGCAAAGAAGGTTGTAAGTGAAGAGAAGTTCAAAGTTTATGAACTTTTTGTACAAAAAGCTTGGCTAGAAGGAGGACTAAAAGGATATATTGAGATTAGCAAAAACAAAAGAAAGAAAGATCAAGGATCTTTCTCAAGTGAGATGCATCAAGGATTAGGAAGGACATGTACTTTTTACTCAAAAGGATATAGAGAGTTCATGGAAGAAGTATTTCTATAAGCTTTTCATTAGGGAATGGAATAAAGAGACTACTTTCGGAGATCTTGTTGATAGTGAATGTTACGTGAATCATGCAAGCTATAAGCAGATACAAAGGAAAGAAGTAGAGGAGTCTTAAAGGTTATGAAACCTGGGAAAGGGGTAGGACTTGATGACATTCCTATAGAAGTTTGGGGAGTTCTAGTTGAAAGGGCTTTGACTTGTCTCACAATTTTTTCAATGTTATTTGGAGAAGCAAAAAAATTCTTGAAGAATGGAGGGGAAGCATTATGGTGTCTTTTTATAATAATAAAAAAGATATTAAAATTTGTTGGATTATATAGGTATTGAGTCATACTATGAAATTTTGGGAACTTGTGATCGAGAGAAGGTTGAGGTAAGTTTCCAAGTAATCGAAAACCAATTCGGATTCTTGCCAGGTCGCTCAAATATTGATACTATCCACTTGTTGACGAGAAAAATGGAGATTTATAGAGTTAAAAGGAAGAATCTCCATATGATTTTTCATTGATTTGGAGAAGGCTTATGATTCAATCTCAAGAGAGATATTGTGGAGAGATTAGGAGAAGTGACAAGTACATCTCCTATACATTAACCTTAGGGTTTTTATCAATTGTGCCCCTCCGAGACATTCCAATATCAATTATGCCCCTCCCTTTTTGGGAATATCATCTGTGCCCCTGACTTTTTGCCGGTCTATCACTTATGCCCCTCAGGTTAGTTGTCATCCATTCCCAATGCAAACAGACGTTAACTTTGAGGACACAAATGGAAATAAATTAGAAAAAATGGTCAGAGAGGTCTTTGTACCCCTTCACCCTCTCTCATGGCCTCAGAAACCCGTCCTCCATTTCAGTGTTGCCCAGAAGCAGGCTGTTGTTGACCTCCAGGCTGAGATCGTCCACTCCCTCAAGTCCCACTCCACTGCCGCCGTAGAGATCGACGTTGTTGTCGCCTCCATCTCATGAGAGCTCCAGTCCTCCCAGGCCGACCTCCCCATTCCCCTCCTCTCCTCCTCCTTCGCCCCATCTTCTCCTCCTCCCCGAGCTCCCCCTCCTCCGCCCCAGGCCAGCCTCCTCCGCCCTCAGGTCCCCCTCCTCCGCCTCTCTTCTCCTCCGCCCCATGACCCCCTCCTCCGCCCCCAGGTCCTCCTCCTCCGTCTGTCTTCTCCTCCGCCCCCAGGCGCCCTCCTCCACCCCCAGGTCCCCGTCATCTGCCTCTATTCTCCTCTGCCCCTAGGACCCCTCCTCCGCCTCCACGTCCCCCTCCTCTGCCTCTCTTCTCCTCCGCTCCACGCTACCCTCCTCCGTCCCCAGGTCCACCTCCTCTGCCTCTCTTCTCCTTTACCCCTAGGCCCCCTTCCTCTGCCCCAAGCTAGGAAAACACATCCGCCAACTTGGTGTTGGCACGAAGATGCTGCATTGGTACGAAGATGCTGCCATCGCACATACCATCGATTGTCCCAAAGGCCAACCTGAGGAACCTGAAGGCCGACACGAGGAAGAAGATGAAGGTTTCCTGTTTACCCCTCCTAATTAAACCATGGTTTGAAAAAACCATGGTTAAGTTAAAGTTATTGACGACTAAAGTAACAGAGGGGCACAAGTGATAGAATGACAAAAAGTCAGGGGCATAAGTGATATTCCCAAAAAGGGAGGGGCATAATCGATATTGGAATATCTCATAGGGGCACAAATGATAAAAACCTTAACCTTATATTGGATATGTTTGATAGGGCTTCATCTTGTGTAAAGATCGATTTTGGGAAGATTGACTATTTTAATATCAGCATTCATCTACATCAAGGTTCAACTTTGAGTCCATTCCTTTTTGCTTTGATTATGGATGAGTTGACTACTCACATTCAGGATAAGATACATTGGTGTATGTTGTATGTCAATGATATTGTGATGATTGATGAGATAAGAGCTTAAGTAAATGAGAAGCTGGAGGTTTGGAGACATGCCTTAGAGACTAAAGGATTTCATATAAGTAGGGCTGAATATATGGAGTGTACATTTGATGTAAACAATGGTGAAGGATTTGAGATGAAGATATTAGAGACGATAACATTCAGAAAAAGAACATTGTAGATACTTGAGATCTATTTTGCAACATGAGATATTACTCATAGAATAAAGACATGTTAGCTAAAATGGAGATGAGGCTCCACTATTCTTTGTGATAAGAAAATCGCTTTGAAAGTCAAAGAAAAGTACTGTAAAGCAGCCGTGAGACCTGCTATACTCTATGGATTAGAGTGTTGGCATGTGAACCATATACATGTGAAGAGAACGAGAGTAATCATACATGAAAAGATCATATTCGAAACGAGGTGATTATGAAGAAAGTTGATGTAGCTCTGATAGAGGAAAGATGAGAGAAAACCAGGTAAGATGGTTTGCCCATTTGCAAAGGAGGTCGGTTGATGCATCAACTTGAACATGCAAAATTTGTGATGTTGAGCCGATTAAGAAAGGGCAAGAAATGCCCAAGAAGTGTTGAAATGTGACTATATGAAGGGGTCTTAATTATTTGTATTTAGGCTCGATAATGACCCAAAATAAATCTGAATGGATGTAAAAAATCCATGTAGCTGGCCCTACTTAATTGTAGGAAGCGACTTTGTTGCTGTTGTTGATTTTCTATAGGCAAATGTATAACAACAAATATTATTCATCATTTGATTGTTTAAATTCATAATGGATATCATACTCATTGTTATGTTTCATAACAAATCAATAGCAATAGTTTTTTTATTACTTTTTCTTCTCATCAATGATAAATTAGGAATAATTACTATAACTTTGAAATAAAAAATTCAACAAATAATCAACAATATATGAACCCTTTAGCAAATAAGTATGACATTTATTGCGAGTTGCAAGAACAATGAATAATATTCGTGTTATATCATTAACATTAGAAGATTTGGTAACAAATATTCAAAATGTCGATTATCGTATGTCAATTTGTCGTAGTGTTCATCACCCAGCGCGAACATAACCTCGTGGCCAACCTTACTTAGCTACTCCCATCGCAATACCCTCTTCTTCTTCATCACCACTCCACTCAACACCACCTGTCCTCCACACCATTTCAGAGGGAAGGATGAGGTTATGAATCTCCATTTCATCACATTTATTCTTCAATTTTCATGCAAATAGCATTAATTTGTTCAAAATAACATTAATCATTTAACTTGGCAATACTGTATAAATACATGTATTTAATTCCAAAATAAAATAAAAAAAAAGAAAAGAAAATGAAGTGTTGTAAATACTAAATGACCCTAAACCCCGAGACAGGGTCAAGTTTGTGTTGATTGATCAGGAACAAAGTACGGGGAAACATGGTGGTTATTTATATAGAAGCCCTAAATCAATACCATGTATATATATCAATATTCATCTATTTTATTATTCATTTTACACACCTCAAATAATGATTTGTTCTACATGAAACTTGTACATAAAAATATATAGAAAAATAAAGAAAGTATTTGCCATGAAAAATAATGCATATTCTGACTGGGACATACTGATGAAAAAGCCACAAACTGAACTTCATAGACCAATGCGTTCTCCATTATGAAATCAAAATTCACCAAACTCACCTTTATTGTTCATAAAATTAAATTATCTATCTAATGAAGGTGGTTTCATTTAAAATAGAATTACGATGCAAAAGTCTGCTTTCTAAAGTCCCATTGCACTACAGGCATGTATATTTTATTCATTTTATTTATTCTTTATATTTTAACTTTCTTATATTTTTATATACATATAAATATTATTTGAAATATATATAAAATATAAACACAAAATAAAAGAATTAAAATGCATTAAAATAAATACTATATTAAAATACATAGGTACATATTACCTATAATGTATACACATATTTATTTATGTATATAAATAAAATAAAAAATAAAAAAATTGTATAAAATGTATTTAGATATATTATAAATGTATAAAATATGTACATTTAATAATAAAATTTTAAATACAAAACAAAAATAAAATACTTAAAATATAGGTAAATATACATATGTATGTACTTGTAAACATTAACACTAATAAATAAGGTTATAAAATAAAAAATACCCATAAATTAGTACATAAAATATAAAACATTTTCATGATTTGACTTTTAATTAATAAATTCATTTATTATTTTTTATCGATTTAGTAAGGGATTTATTCCATGCATTTTTCTGGCCTTGGACTGTTGACCGCCAAGTCAACTATGCTCTCTTCACTTCCGACTTTTGTCAGATGTCACACGACTGCCTCTTTTCCATTTTATTACTCATACTCCTTACCCTCTTCTACCTCGAAACCACCATCGATCTGCAGCTCTCACAACTCTAGTCCACACCATCTCTTTAGCTTACACCAACCTCGCCTCTTCACACCATCTTATTCCCCTTTTTGCCCCTCACCATGTCCATAAATAAGGACCTTCATCCTTCTTTTTGCATTTCATCCCATTCACCCTCCATAACCTCATTTAATCAAATCGCTTGAGCTTCATTGTGACAGCAGGAAGATCGTGGAGGCCTTGGTCTGGAGAAAGAGGTGTTGAAGTGGTGGCCCAGCCTCGTCGGAGTAGCTTCTCCCGGGGGAGCTCTCTGCTCACTGTTCCCACATGTATGAGTTGTTTCTTTCTTGTTTTTCTAGAGTAATCTCCTTCCAGTAATGTAGTATCACCTTTAGTTTATGTATTTAGTCTATATATTAGCTTAATTTCAAGATATTCATTGGACAGAGCTTCGAGCACCAACCCTAATTCACTGTCAATTCCACTAAGTTTTTACTCGCCCACATCTACATCTCACTCCTAATCACTTTCTCCATCGAACAAACCATCTTGCAACCTATGATTTTGCCCAAATCAAAAGAGTCAAAGCTCCTCTTCCAAGCATAGCTGGAGCTTCATAGCCCCTCCATCCCTGTTTATTGTTTATTTAACCTGGGCAAGCCCATGGTCAAACTCAAGGAGACAAAAAGAGGATTAAGAATTAATCTCTAAATAATCTAGAAATCTGGTTTTCAAAGGGATGAAGAATATCTTTTTTGGTGTTTTTTACCTTTTGAGATTTTAATGATTTTTTAAAATGTAATTAATGAAAAAGAAGAAACGTGATGCATTAATTTTACAAAATAATTTTAATGTAAGAAAATAATCCTACGATATGTGATGGAAAATGAATAAACAAATGCCAATATTATTTTGTTTGTTTTTAAATGATGATGAAAATTATGCAAAATGGTGGAATGCAAATGATGATGTAATGTAAGCAATCAAATAAAGTCAAGCCACCAAGTGATTAGCACAATCCCTGATAATTACAACAAATAATTATATAATTAAGCACCGATTAATTTCTTTAAATAAATACCCAAATTAATGAACAATTTATTGAGCGAGAAGAGTCAATGGATTAGAATAACAATGCTTAATATATAAGAAATGATCTCCAAAAATGACTATCAAATACTGTCTCAAAGATCGAATTCAATTTTTAATATGATAACACATCAAATAAATTTTTAAAACGAAACCAAGAACGTCAAATTCCGACAAATAAAGCCTAAGATATGAGAATCTGAAGTTTAGGGACTAAATAATAATTAAAATAAATAAAAAGTCACAGATATATCCTTAAAGAGGGACCGATTTGTAATTTACAAATTCCATCGATCCTTCTTCACAATTTACCCAAGCGGGGGACATATATGTAATTCATGGAAGCCTTGGAGATGTTGGCGCAATTTGTCCCATGTATCACGTGGGTGCACGTGCAGTTTATCAGTGGGGACCTTCTTGTAATTCTTCGAAGCTTAGAGGGCTAGGGAGGCAATGCGGTGCGGGCCTGCACTTAGCTGCGCTGGCTTGCTTCGGGAGCACCTGAGGCACCTAGCTTGGATTTGAAGCTACCTTTTGATTTGGACCGTCAAAGAAGGCTTGATCCCACAACTGGAATTTAGGAGAAGATAAATGACTGTTATCAGTCGTGTTCTTGATTGTGTGGATCCTGTAGCTCTCCACCTGGGATATCACCTCCTTCGTTCGATGCTCGATTCTGTTGATACTCAAGGGAAAGATGGATGCGGGCGATGGCCGGAGATCCTCGAGAGGTGGAGGCTCTCAAATGGCCGACTAACAAGCCCAGAATCTACCCTTTTAATAGTATCAAATTAACGATTTCGTTGCAGTCAGATAAATTCAAATCGATAAAAAATAACCACACGGATCGATGAATCGTCGAATGAAATTAATGTGCGATTTTAAGTTTGTTTAACCTGGGCAAGACCCAGGGTCGACTTAAGGAGGCAAAGGAATAACTTAGGATCATATTAGATGAATTAGATCACGGTTTTCCAAGTGGGATTTTTTAATTTTTTATGCAATAAAAATGCCAAATGCAAAATACGAATTGAATTAAGTTAACAAGAAAATAACCGACTTAGCCAAATTTAATTTTAATGTGAAGTTAAATCAAACCAGCCAAGTTATATTTTTCCTAAAAACGTAATCCAACAATGAATGCAAAATGTATTTTTTTTGGAATTTTTGGATTTAAAATGCACAAATGAAAAATGCAAACTTTTTTAGGGTTTTTATATAATTTTTCATGCAAAGGATATGTAAAAATTACGAAAAAGTATTGGAAGTGAAATATGATGAAATGGAGTTATACTACTTTTTTTAGAATTTTCTGACACATTATGATTTTTTATGATTTTTTACTGAAAACAGAGTGACTGTGAGTATTTAATTCCTAATAAATCCACGAAATAAAATTATCTAGAGAAATATTTATCTCAGATAGATATTTTAATAAGGAATCCAGGAGAGTTGAAATTTTTCAAAAGTAATCTTCATGGATTTAATTAAAAATCAATTACAGAATTCACTCTATAATTTATTCTATGCAAAAGACAACTCCAATTTAGATGAAACTTGGATAGTAATTAAAAAGCATTCAGAGGCATCATCTAAAATTTTTTCATAATATTTAGAGAAAAAATATGTCTGTGCAAATTTCAGAGCTTTAAATGGGAAAAATATCACCTATTTTCAAACTTTGAATGTTAATAAAATATTAAATGCTCACAAAAATGTAAATAAATAGGCAGGAGATGAAGATTTAGGTGCTCTACAAAATGCTATTTTTTTGATTAAAAAATGATGCAACAATGATGTCCAAATTAATACATAAATGTCAGGGTGTCTTTGCAATAAAACAATTAAAGTAAAATATGTCTAAGGACACTTTTGCAATTTTATAAACATGTGGAAAACAAGATGTAATTTTCATAGTTATAATAAAATAACAAAGAAAAACCTTCATTGCTTACAATAGCCCAAGTTCGGGCACATGGACGTGCATAAGGTAGGCTAGCCGCGCCGGACGTGCGGCGGCCTAGAGGGGCAGTGACGGAGCGGCCCGCTGGCGCAGCGCACAGCACGGGCAGCGTTGCAGCCACAGGTGGGCAATTGTGGCCAGCTGCGGAAACAGTGGCGATTGGCTGGGGTCATGCGGTCGACTCTTGGGAGTCGGTGGAGACGCGCTATTGGCATGGGTTCCTACGATGGAGAAGCCGCACGAGGTGGTGCGGCTTTGGTGATCGGTGGGCAGAGGCGCGCGTGGCCCCGCGTTGACAGCATGAGAGGGCGCGAGGGCAGTACAGGAGGTGGTGGGACACCCTCGAGGTACGGTAGTGGCGCAACAGAAGGGCGACGCGGGGAGATTCTAGAGGGCTGGAGGCACGCGGTCGGCTCCTGGGCTGGGCTGCCACCGGGAGGAGTGCTGTGCGTGGGCGAGGGGCACGGCGCGTGGCTTCAAGGGTCGCTGGCGGTGCGACAGACGTGTCCGCTGGCGCACTGCCGGATCTGGAGGAGTCGTAGTGCTGTGCACTGGGCTGCTATAGCTGGACGGCTCAGCAAAGGGAGGTGTTGTGGTTGGCCATGGAAGGAAGCGGTGCTGACCTCCGCAGGAGGCTGGCGGAGGAGAGAGCGGGACGACTGTTCCTGCTTTTTTTGTTTTTTTTGCAATTTTTTTGTATTTTCTTTGTAAACAGCAAACAGTGGTGAAAAAATATATATAATGAAGATCTAGTATGGGTGGTGATAATGGTGATGAAATGCTGAACAAATTTTTTTAGATAAAATAATAAAGGAAATATATATATATATATATATATATATATATATATATACACTTACCTGTGATCTCGCTGAAGGATGGAGCTACAGTGCGTGGTTCCTGTCATCGCCTCGAGTCGTGGACGCACAAGATGAGACTCCACAACTGCTCGGATGAGAGGTGAGACGTGGATGTCTCCGTAGATCACGCCGAGATGAATTTCACCGTCGTCACTCGACAAGAACCTGATCTCGCTGTCATCGAGATTGGGGAGGAGGTATAGTTACTTTCTCTTCCAAATGGCGAATGAAGAAAAATGGTGGAGGATGAGGAGAATAAAAAGAGGAGGAAAGGGAAGTTGGAGAAGAAGTGGAGAGAATGGAGTGGTGGAGAAAGTGGTGGCTTAGAGTGGAAGGCAAGTAGAGGGAGAAGAAGTCAAAGGTTAATAAAATAAACAAAATAATAAAATAATATAAGTATGCTACTAAAAATAAAAGAGAAAATAAAGGTAAAAGAAAATATTAAAATAAATTAAAATACATAAATAAATGTAAATAAAAAATTAATTAAAATAATAATAATAATAATAAAATAAAATCCGAAAATAATAAAAAATGGGGTGACACAATGGCGGATCCAGGAGCAGCCGCGTGTTGCTCCCAGAAAATTCGCAAATTAAATGTAAAGAAAAATAAAAAAGAAATGACAAAAGGGGTCAAATCAAAAAGTAATCAACAAGAAAGTTGCTCGTCTCGACGAGATCTACAACTTTCGTAAAGGGTCGAAAATCAAAAGAAGTAATATGTACAAAGTGTATTTTTGGGTGGTACCTTATTGATATAAAATACCACATTTTTATGTTTTATAATTTGATTTGTCATTTTTAAATAAGAGAAAAATAAAATAGAGAAAATATGAACAGAATATTTACAATTTAATCTATTTTTTGGATTTTTAATAATTAAGAAAATAAAAGGACAAAATGCAAGGGCATTTTGGTCAATATGTACAATATACAATAGGGGCCCAAAACCCAAGTTCCACATACGATCTCCGATTTTAATGAAATTGGTCTTATTTTGAAGGTCTTTGAATGTATATTACTTTAAAAGTGAGTAGACCTAAATCGGATACTGTATGAGAGAGATATGTGCATTTTAAGGCTCCTAGTTTCAAACTTGGATTTGGGTTTTATTGGTTAATTTTACAAGTTAGTATTTTTTATTATTTTTCCTTTATTAGTGTTAGTAATATATACACTATGAAGTTGATTTTATTGTATTTGGAGTTAGTATAAAATATATACAAATAGGTGAAATATGTTGAATATACAAGTGATTTTTACAAGTGAATTTGGCTTCTTATTTAATGCAGATATGAATGCTAAAATGCAGATATTATTTATGCATGCATGAATGCTAATTATGCAATATAAGTGGAAATATGCATCTAATTACTCGAGAACAAAGCTCTATTTCAACTTTTAGAGTGATGAATCACAGATTCATCACCGACACACGGTCGTGGGTAATCGAGGAAGATGCAGACCAAGGGGTGATCGATGCGAAGCTGGTGGTGAGGCATAGGTGATGAGCGAATGTGGATGACAATGGAGAAGGTGAGGTGGTGCGAGTCTAGTTGATAGAAAGTCGGTAGTGGAGATACGAAGTGGATGAGGGCTATAGTCTAGTATAGGAATAGAGATTTCACGATTGTTGATAGCGAAAGGTGAAGGAGTGGTAGGAGGAAGCGTCCGAGGCGAAGGGTAGTCAAGGGAAGGCTCCATTGATGTGATCGAGGAGGAGGAATTGAGGGTTTGAAGATGATTGTAGGGATCTATAATCAACGATGAATGAGAAGCTCCGAGAACTCCGATCACAGTGCTTGATCGAAGGTATGGGTTATAAGAGGAAGAAGGGAAATGGGAAGATGAAGGAGATGGGGTGGTTGCTCAAATGATTCGATCTAGATGGTGGATCGAATGATGGCTATTTGATCGAAAGAAGATGAAGGAGAAATAGTGGAAGGAGAGGATGATGGGATCTCCTGGGATTGAAGGAGGATACTCGACTCCTCCTAGTGATCGCCTAACGTCAGCGGAGGCGTAAGACTCCGCTGATGCCTGGAAGGATCAACAGCACGAAGCCAGAGGCTTCGTGGATTGCACCTAAGAACTCCTCGCCAGAGGAAGAGACCCGTATCACCGACCTCTATCTCTAACTCTCTCTCTTGTTCTGATGAAAATCGGTGGATAATGGCGAAGGTGATCACCTAGTGGTTTAAGTAGGGAGTCGAGAGGTAGAGGGAGATGGGGAGTTTGGCAAATTCATGTGTGGTCACATGATAGAGGGAGAATGGATTTTGGTGGTTGGTTGACATTATCGATATAGAGAGATAATCGGAGGGGAGGAGGGAGTTACGGTTTGATTGGGTAGCCTTTAGTGGGTCAACGATGAGAAGAGGTTGGGATGGAGTTGTTTTTCGGTACAGAGGATGCCGCGATCATTAGAGGTGACAGCTTCCAAAGATCAGGGAAGAGATAGGGTGGTTAGGGTTTGTCGATGAAGAAGGGATGTGGTTGAGTGGAGAGGGCGACGAGAAGGCAGGGTTGCCGGTGCAGCAGAGGTGCAGGTGCTCACAGATAGAGGAGAGCAGTTAAATGGGAAGGCAGAGCAAGTGGGGGTTGCGCAACAGGAATCTCGACAACGCTGTGGAAGAAGGACCATCATGTGCTTGGCACGTGAGGACGGGGGAGATGGCCTCACATGCATAGCGCTTGCAAGGGTAGCCACAGAGAATCACGTGCTATGCACGTGGAGAGAGGAAAGAGGAGGGAGGCTAAATAGGCATAGGTGGCCTAGTGGCGTGATGCCACGTGTCACGATGTTGACCTAGGAATGGCTGGCTAGTAAAGATAAATAGATAAGGGATACCAAATGGACTCAAATGAGAGTATGCATACAATGAAAAATGTAGATCTAAATGAAACTGCAATGTTCATGAAGGACTCGAATGTAAATGAAATGATCCATGCAAGATGTGAATATTTTTGTGGTATTTTATGTATATAAAATACTATTTTTTTAGTTTTGTAATTTTTATTTGATTTTGTATTGATAGATAAATGCATGTAAAATATCAAATATGCTATGAAATAATGCAATGAACTCAAATGTCATTTTTTTGGAATTTTGTTAGGTTCTAAATAGGTCAGAAAAATTAGGGAAGTTAATTTTGTACAAGTAGATTAGGTCAATAAGGTCCAGTCAGAATCTGTCTTTTTTATTGCTTTTCCGATTTTGTTGGATTTAGAATTTTGTGTATTTTTATTAAATCATTAAATGAAATGATGAAATGAAAAGGAGAATAATTAAAATGAATGTAATATGCACATGATATGATAGTTCAAAATAAGTAAAAATGCACAATGCACAGTTAGGTCCTGAAACCCAATTTTCACAAATGGACTCTGATTCTTTTGAATTTGATTTTGTTTTGTGGATATTTAAACATACATTTATTCAAAAGTGAGTAGAGTTCATTTAATTATTGTATGAGAGAGATATCATCATTTTCGTCCATCATTCTTGAAATTATTTCACATATATGCAAGTTAGTATTTTTTAGGATTTTTCATGGATAAAGGTTAGTGATATGTACATAATGGAGGAGATTTATGGTTAATCAGAGTTAGGATTTATAAAAAAATCTATGTATTTAGCTGCTTTTAAGGTCATTTCACACTTGGATTTTTGGCTCCTTATTATATGCCATAATGCATGATAAAATGCAATTAGTATTCACATGCATAAAAGTTAATTATGCAAGATAGATGATTAAATGCAGATGAATTTTAGAGAACTGTGCTTAATTGAACTCTTTTAGAATGATAAATCATAGATTCATCATTCCCTTATATTTAAACCATGCTCGTCCTCGAGTACTAGAGAATGAATGACTTATTTGGATTAATCCTTAATTATGCATGTGAAGTACAAGACTCGATCAGTTGAAAAAACTCTCGATTTTATTGATCCCAAAATTCTGAACTGAACCAAGCCCTAGTAAAAAGGTATCCAACTTCTCTAACTTTGAGACTCTCTTTGTATACATGTATAGTACGTGTATGACATTTAGTGTGGACTGCAATCACAAGAGTGGAGTCAAAACATCACCCAAAGTTCCAATCTAAAAGACTCTCCTAAGGTCCCAATCCTAATCACATAGGGAATAAATCAGTTCTTGCAAACAGTTCACCGTCTCATTAGATGTCAGTCTTACAAGTGTAGATGGAGGGCATAGGCTTGTGTAATTTTCTTCTCTCCCTCTCATTGGAACAAGGATCATCTCGAGTGACTTATTAACTCAACACATGTATTTTAGATTGTTGACCAGTGCATCCGTCAAGATAGTTCGAAGTTGTCGCCACTTGTTTTCCTTGGAGTACACTGTGATGTATCTTTTTTGAGTACCTATCCTACCTTTGACACCTAGACTTGTATCACTATATTATGCAAATCCCCTTTTAGGGTGCTAGCCTGACTCCTGGTCCTAATAGCTTTGGTCCAAGTGGACACTTTGAAAAGGTTGGGAGCACTCACCTTTAGTGGAAGCTCTTTGAATTTGTATTTGTAATGAGAGAGCTTTTCTTTGTATTTGAATGAGAGAACTTCTCTCGAAATTTACTTCATTGATGGTTGTCTAGCTCCACTGCTTTTACCAGGTTGGCACACACTGATCAATAATTTATTTAGGTTTCTATTACACCCTGGCACATAGGTTTCTATCAAGAGATTGGTACAAGAACCTTGTTCTCATACTGGAAGAAATTGTTGACACTCAGGTTTCATAAAGACTTCATCGATTTTATCCCATATTTTAGTATCATAAAATCATGTCCAGACTCAAATCCCTCATCCTAGTTCCTCAAGTGAAATCCCAACTCATCTCATCATAACTGTAGTCATGAGTGTGAGGTGTTGATCATATTCTTAAAGGCTGAGACTAAGTATGCAATATAGCACACGGATCTTTCGAATTAGGGAAGTGTGAATAATTAAGTCATAGACCCTAATGACTAAGGCTTGTTAACTCTGAATCTCAAAACCTCAGAAACCAAGTATCCTTGACTTCACAAGTCTTGTGTGAAAGTATAGGTGTCAAGGATACATCCAACTAAGTTTGCATGTATGAATGAAAGGCAAGATCATGGAGTGCAAAATTTTTAATGCAAGATTTCTGAGTTTTTTTGAAGATTTTTAATGCAAAAATGGATAAGGAGATGATTTTCAAATTTTATTTTTTTTAGATTTACAAGTTAGTTACCCTACCCGTAAATAAAATATAGACTTACATGAAAGTACGAGCTATGGGTAAAATATATACAGAGTATAAATACCCCTATACTTAGCAAGTGCTATGTCCCCAAAGCACAAAAAGTGCAAAGAAGCCATAACTCAGGCTAAGCGTAAGAGAGTGAAAAACAAAATAAAACAATGAGCACAGATTAGTGAGGAGTATAATGATGAGCAAACACAAAAGAAGATGTACAAGGGAACATATGGGGGAAGGAGGGAGGATGGTCGATGATCAAGAAGGTTTAGGGTCGATCTTTTTGGAAGCATGTGGTGGAAGGGAATAATGATAGAAGGAATAATTAGTATAAGTTTCCTAGCCATCGTCGAAGTTGTACTCAGAAGAATAATATTGAAAGGTGGAGGCACTCCAACTATTCTATTCTTAAGTTGCTTTCTCAAAGTTCGCTTAGTCTTAGGGTCCATTGATTCGTTCTTACATGGATATTCTGATGAACAAGTATCAGTCTGGTTATAACAAATTATTCCGGTGTAAAGAATGGCACCAAGGTGGTCCACCCTAGAAGAATAATAGTGAGGGTTGGGGAAAGTCCAATGTGGGTCGACAGCCGACTGCTTGCTCTGATAAGGCTCTAGAGCATCCGAACTGAGCTCACTCATATAGATCTCCTCATCCGAACCTGACGAGGAATCCTCAGAAAATTCCTTCTAGGGCATGTCGAATATTACTCTCTTAGTTAGTTTTCTAGAATCTGAAGCACCAAGAGGAAGATGAGAATGATACAACTTGACGAGTTTGGGGTAACGCCTCAAGGTATCAGTGCTCTCCTTCTTCTGACTAGAGGACGAAGCAACCAATTTATCAGGATGGGTCAATTTAGTCTTGGTTGTCTCTTTTGGTGACGATCCAGAAGGTGAGGTGCTGACAATCGAATCCTCATCAGATGAATAATCGTTGTAATATTCTTCCTTGGTCGGCAAACTTCTCTCATATGGTGTGCCTGTGGTGCTCCAAGTTTTCTTTGCTTGTGTGGAATCACAGTAATGATCAAGGAAATATGAAATAACTGTGTTTGGGTGCGGTGAATAATATGTTTCTAGATTAGGCTCATTCACCTTTGTATCCTCGGAAGTCATCTCATAAGGTGTCTCTCCTTGGGTTGTGTCCATTTTCTATGGAGAGGTCTGATTATGTGGAGGGTATCTTTGTCACTACTGTTGGTTTATTATTTGATTGTCTCAGGGTCAGGTGTGTCCAAGATATTTTGATCATTTTGGTTCTGGTTCGGAAATCAGATGTCTTGAGTCACACAGTCAATAGTCACCCTGATAGAGGCTAGGAATGGCTTCCCAAAATAATGGGAGACTCAGACAACTCTCCTCGGTGCTCAATGTCTAGGACAGTAAAGTCCACTCTATGTGTGACCTTGGAACATAATGACGACAGAGACAATTCCTCACGGTCGTTTTGTGGATATGCCAGGAAATTGAACTATCAGTCTGGTCTTTTTGAGTGGTCTGAGTTTGAGTAGGTCAAACACAAACTTTGGAAGGATGTTCAGGGTTGAGTCATCAATTCGAACATGAGTAAACTTAGTGTTCTTAATTTCACAAATAACCCTAGTCAACCGTTTGACTCTACGACTTTTGATTTTCTTCGTCATCACCATTGAATAGACCACAACAATTAAACGGAATTCGGCTCTAGATCTCTTTCTGCCGATCTTCTTGGGTGATAATCGACTCTTTATAAAATTCTGAAGATCGTGCACATACTCAATAGCCTTGATTAATGGAATCTCTAAGATCAGACTTTTACAAAATGCTTCCATGTCAGTGTTATCCATTTTTTGAATTTTCTATTTTTCTATTTTTTTGATATTTTTAATGGAGCCAGTAGAAGGATCAGTGGACTGGACTGATGCTTGTGGTACCTGTGGTGCATGTGGTTGAAAATTTTGCACTAAATATGTCTTGGGTTCGCTCTATGTGGTCCTCACTTCTCCTCAGATTCTTATTATGTCCTTTACCATTTGGATGACACTATCAAGTTGTTCTGTCAAAGCATCGGTTCTTGATTGATTCGAGTTATGTCATCCACTATTGTCTCAGGACTCGGAAATGATTGACTGTACTTGACATGTTATGACTCTGACATGTATTCTTGAGCCAAGTAGTAGTCATTCTTAGTGGTGTTGGCTGAGTCATGAGTCATATTTTCTTGACTCTAGCTCTCATAGGTCTGGTCAAAGGAAAACGAATTGTATGCTAATTCTCAATCATAACCGAGAATCGTATTTTTCTATCAAATTCATTTATGTTCATGTCCAACCTCGAATCTGTTCGCTCTATTGTATCCACATAATAATCATTAGATTCTGCGAGCTGTTCATATCGTGAATATTCAACCGAAGAAGGAGTGGGGTGGAATGATGGAGTGTATGATGGCTGGGGGAGAACCATCTTAAAGTAGGGATTCTCCTGATATGAGAACACAGACAAAGATAGTCAATATTTGATCGTGTAAATGTGACCCATAGAGTTTGGGTATGAATGCGAAAATTCCGACGTCTTCGAAAAGGACAGTGAAGATGATTAGCAAAACCTCTATATGTGTATGCAAGTGCAAATGAGCTTTACAATTCAATACACAATGTAAACACCAAAATTTACCCACTCACACAGTCAAGGTCATGAAAGCTTGGTCGTTTATCCGTTCAATTTTAGTTTGTGATAATTCCAATCTTGCATTTTTAAGCGAGCTATTAGGTGCCAGAAATTCTCTTAAAGATTAGCCTAAATTCGTATAACTAGTTGCATCCACTTTCAGTAAGTATGGGTGTAAGTACAGACCATAAAACGGCTACCCATGTTACTTGAGGATAATGCCAATCACGTTATCCTTTAACTGCCCACTTTTCTAAGGGAGACCGTAGTTCCCTCAATGAAGTAGCTAGTCATTTTTAGAATCAGTAGTCCAAATGAAGATTTTGGTGCTTGCCTCTATCCTATGTGTGCATCCTTCACTCGCTCAGAACAATAAATAAATCCAAGGACGAGGTTATTCTCCCAAAAAATTGCATAATTTTATGGGTTATTTTTAGTCGGTCTTGTTTAGTGGTCTCAATTTTATTTAGGTGATCACTGAATTAAAGTGAGCACAAATACACGTCTACTATCCAGTACTGATTTTCTTTAGATCTTAAGTGATAAAACAAAGGGAGGAAATTGAGAAAAGCTGATGCACAAGAAAAAATGATGATGAATGCTTGGTTAGAAGACTTACAATGAATCCTCACAATCTCTATGTGGGATGCAATACAAGAATTTTAAATCTATTCTATATGAAATTCAACCCGACAAAATTGCACCTAGTAGAAAGTTCTATTAGCCGGGAAGAATTGAGTTAAATTTTAACTACGTTGAACGATCTAAAAGTGCGTCTCAATTAAGTTCAAAGCGTGGTCCTACACTATGAGCACAAACAATAATCCTTGTAGATCTAATAGTAGCAACAATGCAGAACTAACTATGAACCACTCAAGTCAGGCCCCACCGTCATCGGAGAGTGAACCAGGTCCGATACACTCCAAAAAGTCAAATCTCTTTGCACACGCGGGAACCCGACCGTGAATTAATAGAAATGAACATTTATTACAAATCAATTAGAAAAATTAGGAATGAAGAAAAAAATGAAAACCTACACTTTACGCTCTCTCATGACTCGACTCGATCTTAAATTTAATGCGACTCTTCGGCGGGGTCGTCGAAATGCTTCGATTTCTTAGAAAATCTCTCCACGTATGCTAGGTACCTCGCACGAAAATCTGACGGCCCCAAATTTATCCTAGTTAATTATTGCAAATTATCTGTTGTATATGTGTTGTGATGTAGTTGGGCGATCAGAATCAATCAAGAAATAACCACAATTAATCAATTAATACAATAGTGGTTTATTATTTATTTAACATGGGAAAGCCAGAGGATCGAACTCAAGGAGACAAAAAGAGGGTTCAGAATTTCTCCAAATAATTTAGAAAATAGGTTCTTAAAAGGATGAAGAATATTTTTGGTGTTTTTTTATCTTTTTGAGTTTTTTATTGATTTTGTTTAAAGATGTAATTAATTATAAAAAGAAGAAACATGATTTTACAAATTAATTTTAATGCAAGAAAATAATGCTATGCTATGTGATGGAAAATGAATAAACAAATGCAATATTTTTTTTGTTGATTTTAAGTGATGATGGAACTGATGCAAAATGGTGGAATTTAAATAATGATGTAATGTGATCAATCAAACCAAGTGAACCCACCAAGTGATTAGCACATTCCTCGATAATTACAAATTCCAACAAATAATACTCAAGATATGAATATCTGAAGTTCATGGACTAAATAGTAATTAAAATAAATAAAAAGTCACTAATATACCCTTGAGGAGGGATCGGTTTTTAATCTGCAAATTCTGCTGGTCCTTATTCACAATTTACATAGATGGGGGCATGGATGTAATTCTTGGAAGCTTTGGGGGTGTTGGCGCAATTTGTCTCAGGTATCACGTGAGGCGCATGTGCAGTTTGTCGGCGGGGATCTTCTTGTAATTCTTCAAAGCTCGGAGGGCTAGGATACAAATGATCTCGAAAGGCACGTGCATGGAACACAACGGTGGTTTAGCTAGGGAGGCGGTTCGGTGCGAGCCTCCACGTGGCTGTGTTGGCTTGCATCGGGAATGCATGAGGCACTTGGCTCGGATCCAAAGTTTCCTTTTGATCTAGATCTTTGATGAAGGCTTAATCCCACGACTAGATTTGAAAGAAGATAGATGACTGTGATAAGTCATGTTCTTGATCGTGTGGATCCCATAGCTCCACACATGGTAGATCGCCTCTTTGGTTCGATGCTCGAATCTGCTGCTGCTTGAGGGAAAGTAGGATGCGGGCGATTATGGAGATCCTCGGGAGGTGGAGGCTCTCCGATAGCCGACACACGATTGTGGGTCGTCGGGGTGGAAGCAGGCCAAGGAGAGATCGATGCGGAGCTGATGGTGAGGCACTGGCAGTGAGAGAAGATGGATGACAATGGAGAAGGCGAGGTGGTGTAAGTCTAGTCGATCGAATGTCGGTACTGGAGATGTGAAGTGGCTGGGGGCTGTAGTTCGACAGAGGCCTGGGGCCTTCGAGGTTATCGGCAGCGGAGGGTGAAAGAGCGATGGGTGGAAGCATCCGAGGCGAAGGGCAATCGAGGGCATGCTCGAGTGATGCAATCAAGGAGGAGGAATTGGGGGTTGAAGAAGATCATAGGGAGATATAATCGGTGATGGATGAGGAGCTCCCAGAACTCCAATCACGATGCTTGATTGAAGGGATACGTTGTGAGAGGAAGAAGGGAAATGGGAAGATGGAGGAGATGGGGGGTGGTTTCTCAAATGGGTTCGATCTAGATGGTTGATTGATTGAGGGATACTTGATCGAAAGAAGATGAAGGAGAAATTGGGTAAGGAGAAGATGTTGGGCTCGCTTAGGTTTGAAGGAGGATATTCGACTCCTCCTGGTGATCGCCTCAAACATCGACGAAGGCGTGAGACTCCTCTAATGACTAGAAGGATGAGCAACACGAATCCAGAGGCTTCATGGATCACACCTAACAACTCCTCTCCAGAGGAAGAGGTCCCTTTCACTGGCCTCTATCTCTAACTCTCTCTCTCTCTCTCGTTCTGATGAAAATTTGCAGATGATGGCGAAGGTGATCACCTAATGGTTTAAATAGGGAGTCGAGAGGTAGATGCAGAGGGTAATGGGGAGTTTGGCGATGGCATGTGTGGTCACAGGATAGAAGGGGTAACGAGTTTGGGTGGTTGGTTGACGTTAGGAATAGAGAGAGATAACTAGAGAGGAGGAGGGAGTTACGGTGTGATCGAGCGACTATTAGTGGTTCAGCAACGAGAAGAGGTCAGGATGGAGTTGTTCATTGGGACAGGGGATGTCGTGGTCATTAGAGGCAATAGGTTCCAAAGATCAGGGACAAGATAGGTTGGTAAGGGTTTATCGATGAAGAAGGGATGTGGTTGAGCGGAGAAGGCGACAGGAAGGCAAGGTTGATGGTGCAACGGAGGTGCAGGAGCTCACGAATAGAGGGTAGAAGTAGGTTGGGAAGGCAGAGCAAGGGGGTTGGGCAATAGGAGGATCATCGACGCTAAGGAAGAAGGATCCTTACGTGCTGGGCACGCGAGGGCGGGGGAGATGGACTGACGTTCATAACATGTGCAAGGGCTTCCATGGACAATCATGTGCTACGCATATGGAGAGAGGAAAGAAGAGGGAGGCTGAACAAGCCCAGGTGGCATAGTGGTGTGATGCCACATGGTGCGATGTTGACCTAGGAATGGCTGACTAGTAAAGATAAATTGATAAGGGATACCAAATGGACTCAAATTCGAGAACACATAAAATAAAAAATGTAGATCTAATTGCAAGATACAATGTTCATGAAGGACTCGAATGCAAATGAAATGATCTATGGAAGATATGAATAATTTTGTGATATTTTATGTGTATAAAATACCATTTTTTAGTTTTGCAATTTTTATTTGATTTTATGATGATAGATAAATTCATGAACAAACATGCAATGAAATAATGCAATGAACTCAAATGATATTTTTTTGAAAATTTTATAGGTTTTCAATATGTCAGAAAAATTAGGGAAGTTAATTATGTACAAGTAGATTAGGTCAATAAGGTCAAGTCAGAATCTATCTTTTTTATTGCTTTTTTATTTTTTTGGATTTTGAATTTTGTGTATTTTATTAGATCATGAAATGATGAAATGAAAAGAAGAATAATTAAAATGAATAAAATATGCACATGAAATAATAGGTCAAAATCAGTAAAAATGAGCAATGCCAAGTTAGATCCCAAAATCCAATTTTCACAAATGGACTCTGATTCTTTTGAATTTGGTCTTGTTTTGTAGATATTTAAATGTACATTAATTAGAAAGTGAGTAGAGTTCATTTAGATATTGTATGAGAGAGATATGAGTGTTTTTGTCCATCTTTCTTGAAATTAGGATTTGAGATTATTTCACATATTTTCAAGTTAATATTTCTTAAGGATTTTCATGGGTTAAGATTAGTGATATGTATACAATGGAGTGATTTGAGGTTTATCAGAGTTAGGATTAATCCCGTGAAGTTAGCTGCTTTTCAGGTCAGTTCACACTTGGATTTTTGGCCCCTTATTGTATGCTATGATGCATGATAAAATGCAATTATTATTTACACATGCATAAATGCTTATTATGCAAATTAGATGATTAAATGCAGATGAAGTTTGGGGAACTGAGCTTAATTGAACTCTTGTAGAATGATAAATCATAGATTCATCATACCTATAGGCACGGAAGCATCCCGAGAAGCTGTGGAGCACATGGATAAGAGAACAAATGTCGGGCCATGGAGATATCATCAATCAAGGCGCCGCCAGGATGACCTTCTTGGTTATTATTCCAGATCGTGCTAGGGTTGTTAGATCAAGAATACGACCCATATCTAATCTTGGCCATCTAATCTCTGCAAAGCCTTATGCCTTCTCTGTCGCTCGATTGGGTTAAGTAGGTCTACATGGTGCAACCTCGACCATTTACGAGCACCTTAAATTGGTATATTGCATACACCCCATTGCATTTTGTAATTTTTATTCTGTCCCGAAAATACTAATAGTAGTGTAACTTTTATTGTAAATTTTGCAAGAGGACGATCGAACTTTACTCTATTTGTATTTAGGTCCCTTATCAGGTCATCTCACATGCCTGTGCGTGTTAGGGCCTGGTCTTTTTGCATCAATACCATCTAGGTCTGGATATTTATGCTTATTCCCATATTTTGTATATAGTGTAAAATTTCTAGAAAAATTGCATGCAAGAACCTGATATTTTATTTAATTACATTTACGAACAGACACATATTTAATGTGGATTTAACTAGATAAATTGCTTGTGTTCCCTTGGACTTTTCTTTATGTATTATTAAATGCATTTACATTTTATTTAAATTGCATAGTAGTCCCAACCGAATCTAGAATTTTTTATGTATATTTATTATTAAAAATATAATTTTATCTCTAAATGGTAACAATTATCGTAGGTGCTCCTAGCTATATTTATCGCATATATTTTTTGCACTGCATTTTAAATTTGTTTCCTATTTATAAAAAAATAAAAAACTTTTTATTTCCTTTTTGAGTATTAAAAATAAAAATATAAACCACCTTTTAAAATTCAAAAAATATTGTATTTATATTAATATATATCCTATCATATATCCAAAACTCACTGAAAAATACAAAAATAAAACCTTAAAAATAAATGAAACCTAACAATATTATAATTATTAGTAAAAAATATTTAAAATTCCAAAAATCTTTTTTTCTACACTATAATTTTCTTTAATATATATAGTATAACCTAAAATTAGTTTTAGGAATTTTGGAGCCTATTATCTATTTTTAACACCCAAAATAATTCAACTATATTATTTTTTATATTATTTTGTACGTTTTGTTTTTTTAAAAAATACATAAAAATGAGAAAAACCCTTATAAAAATAAAAAAATAGAGAAAAATATTAAAAATACAAGTTATTTTATTTTCTATATTTTGTGTTTATTTATATATATTTAAAAATACAAAACCCTAAATATCTTATATAATTTTTATATTAGTTATATAACACTTATTATTATTACTACATATAATTATATATTATTTTTTAAAAATAAAAAAGAAACTAAAAAATTACAAAATATAAAAGAAAAAATTTAAAATTTTAAAATTAAAATATAAATTATTAAAAATCTATAATAATTCACATAAAATTTAAAACCCCCAAAAAACTAGAGAAAGGCTAAAAAATACAAAAATAATTAGTTTTAATTTATATTAATAGCAATAATTATACCTATCCTCCGTTGTTCTCATTGTTTCAACAACTACACTTGCGCATGATACACATATTTTGTAGGGTATAATAAATTTCACCTCACACTTTATTCATTGCATATATTAGTCGTGGGTTTATTATTAAATGATTTGACTGATACTTGTAGAGTGCTAAGAGAGGGCCGATTCAGCGATTGTCGAATCTGACTTGCCGATCATTGCATGCTCCTCCAAGATCGGATGTTAGGCACCTCTGACCTATCGATAAACAAAATGGCATTGTTGCCAGGGAGAAATGGATAGGATAGTGTATATATAATCTATTTACTTATCTACTTATCTATATTTCTTTTTAAATAATTATTTATCTGTGTTAATTAATTCTTTTTTTAAATTTTTTACAAGGGCCTGCTACCCGAGGACGGTCTTCTAAGAGACCGAGGTAGCCAAGTAGAGTGGAGACTGGCTTTCTTATTGAGCCGGTAGGAGAGAGCAGCAAAGCTTATTGAAGAACCGACAAGTGTAGATGCAGTAGCATTAGTATAAAATTATTTTTATTTTTGTGTGAGAAAGAGAGACTCTCTATAATTTTAATAAAACAAGTTCAGACAATTAGACACTTGAACATATTCATGCCTATTTTACCAGGTGTTTGTTCACCTTGGGGCCTGCCCAGCTTTCTCGTGGTTTTCATTGTCTTGTCTACTTTGATTCTCCCTATTTACACTTATTTTCTTTTATTTTTTGCGAGTTGTGCCTTTTGCCTTTCTTTTTATTTGTTTTGTGTGAATGAGCCCATAGTTTTTCAGATTGCTTGACTCGTTACTGAGGTCCAAAGCCCTAATTATCTACATGTATCTATAGTATCGATGCTTGGATGTTACTCAAATTAAATTGGTTCTTCACACTAATAGCAATTCCTGCTTAGGGAGATCTCACCAACTTAAATCTCATGTAGTGTAATTTTAATCTTTAGTCTTGTATCTCATATAGAGAGAGATGGGAAGCATTGTAAGTCCTCTATATGAGCATCTATCATCCTAACACAATGATGAACTCTCCATCATAGTGTCAACTTGCATTGCTTTTTCGACTTCTCTCCCAGTTTTTATTAACTTAGGACCTAAATAAAATCCTAAAAATTGTTAGGCATTTATCTAAAAAATATTCAAAAAAGTGAAAATTCAAAAGTTTAAAAAGGGGACTGCTAATAACACTTCGAACCTAAATTGAACTCACAAAAGATTTCGTTGAATTGGGTTCATAAACTCCATATTATTTTCAGGTACACTCTAGATAGAGCGAGGCATGACCCCTAAGGATTAGAGCAAAAAATGTAGTTTGTGGCTGCCTTGATTATCAATTAGGCTCAGTGAAGTGCCAGTGCTTCTATCGTACGTGTGTGAGTAGGGCTTTGTCTTCTTGCAGACCTAGTCTGAACTAATGAGCTTAGGCCATCCCTTCATGGGTGTGTCTGTCTCATCGTCCCGCGTCCGAGTAGGACCTTATCTGCTTGCAGACTCATTCTTATGTACTTGATTCACCAGTATCGTCTTCCTCACTCTATTTCTTTGGTGGAGTAGCCAACTCGGGTATCAAGGGCCTCTAAAAAGTGTAGTCTACATGTTAAAAAGGAAGTGGGAAGTAAGTGATACTTTTCTGGTAGTACACATTCTCCTATGGGTCTAGCCTCTAAGGACAAGCTATAAGATTTCCTGAATTACAATTATAATTGAATAGATAAAAATAATAGAGCTCTTACGGGTTCATAGGCGTGCGTTGGTGAATCCATTGTTTTGAGATTTGTTTGAATTTAGGTTAAGGTCAATGATCAGTCCTGTGCACTTGCGTCATTTTTATTTACTTTTGTTTTCATTCCTTTTCACTTTGCTCACTTTGATCCTTCTATCTTCTCTTCATTCCTCTCTTTGTTTATCACTGTATTCTATACTCTTCATCTATTCCTCTTCTATCTCAAGATGTCGACTCGTGGATGGCTTAATCGGGACCAGCTGACACCCACATCGATTCCATGGATCCAACATCTCCATTAATTAAAGGCAATTCCTAAGAACCAAGTTCAAATTTTATGAACTACTCTCTAGACTCCTCATCTTCTGATTCTCTAATAAATCGAGATCACTCTTGTCCCGACAATTGTACCTAGTGGATGTAGATAAATTTTTCTTCATATCAAGTACTCCATTCACATCTGTCTAGGATCGATCCTAGTTCCAAACACATCTTTACATATGTTGCTCCATACCAATCTGATCGGAATAAATTTCATTATGCAGATCAAGAGAGCCAAACTAAAACCCCGATCTAGATCACATGTCCTATGAGTATGATTTAGAGATGGCTCCTCAAGGAAAGGGGCAGGGACAACAACAATCGAATCAGGGCCACATCGAGATTAGAATGCAATCAATACCATGTTGCTTGCATCCATTCAGTCCATTCAGCAATAACTCATAGATCAAGCTCTCGCCTAGGTCTCCTTTACTGATATGCTTAATGATATGAGGAGAAACAAAGAGAATCGAGGAGGAGGAGGTGATGAAGAACAGAGAGATGGACCCCATGGATGGGAGATGAACCAAAAAGAGAGGCTGCCAAGCCCACATTAAAAGAAACTTACAATCCTAGCACTGGCCAGATGGTAGAGTGGATCTAGATTCCTCAAGTCCACGGATATTTCGAGCTTAAGCCGTAGTTATTAGCTCTTCTTCCCTCGTTCTATGGGAACAGGAATGAGGAACCAGACATCTATCTCCAGCAATTTTCCCTCATCTACAGAACCACTCACTACCCTAACATCCCATTAGGTGTAGTTAAGATGACAAACTTCCCATTCAACCTTTAGGATAAAAAAATTATACTGGATCAATCATTTGGGTAAGTTCGTTACGACTTGGGAGGAATTGAAATTTGCATTCCTCTACAAGTTCTATCCACTGGATTGTCTAATCCAGAACTAAGCCTGTATTTCCATCCTCTCCCAAGGACCGCATGAGTCCATCCATGAAGCCTAGGAGAGGTTCAAGGATCTTCAAGAGAAGTGTCCCTACCATGAAATTCCTTAGACCAGCCTGATCCAACATTTTTTTAGGGGCAGGACTACTGAAAGTCAAAGGATTCTAGATGCTGCATGTGGTGGATATTACTTTAACAAGGATGAGGACATGGTATGGCAAATTTTCGAAGAAATGAACGAAGTAGAGGTCGCCTTGTCTTCGTCTCACGTATATCAGTGCTAGGTGCATATCCTGAAGGATATGGGGAGATCCTCAAGCGCATCATGGAAGCGTGTAGATCGCATCGAATGCGATCGAGAGCGACTAGTCGCACTACATGCTTCAGGCAGCGGAATTAAAAAAACTTAATGTGATGAAACCACATGATCTAAGAACCTTTCTCAGATCGTTTCATCTAAACCATAATAGGTATAATGTTTAACTCTTGAAGCGTGGTTGCGATCAAGTCTCTAAACCAAGAGACCTCCTGTCTTAAGTTTGATCTGATGGAGGAGATGCTTGCGAGCGCGTTGATGAGATGCGAGCGCGTTGATGAGACGTGTCCTTCTCGCAATCCATATTGATGATCCAAGTGACGAATCTCCTGATCTCGTCACACGAGATCCGATGTCTTCTTCACGAACGAGGCGCACCGAAGGAGATGGAGATCCACGAGCAAGTACTCCGGCAACATAATGACGATGCTATGACTATGATGACTCTCTCAATGGCTCCATGGTGGAAGCTCATAAGAGAGAGAGAGGGAGAGAGCCTTGACGTGTAGAGAGAGAGGGAGAAAGAGAGAGAGAGAGAGGAAGAGAGCATTAGTTTTCGTTGTAAACATGTGTATCGAAGAGCAAGGGGTGCCTCTTCTTATATAGAGTTTTGGGAGTCCATGGATCTCAATCCACGGACAACACATAATCAATGGTAGAGATTGATTTGTGTTTCTTTCAATGGCTACGATGTTGTTGTAAAAATACAAAAACAATTTATTTAATTTGAATTAATTTATATCGATAAATCAACATAATTATTCCTAATTAAAATCACTTTGACAAGTCTTGGAGATAATGAGGAGATAAACCTCATCCCCTAAAAAAGAGGGGACATCTACCAATCATCTCATGAAATCTCATTATCTCATGAGATCTCATTATCTCATGAGTTCTCACTATCTCATGATATCTCCAAGATTTACAACAACAATTGTTGTAAATATATTTTACAAAAATAATTCACAATTATCTTGTGAAAAACTTCAATGAAGCCATTGAAATTATGTGAATCTCATTCACAACCCAAAACAAAATGTAATTATTTTTTCAATTAATCATTCAATGTGAATCCAATTCACATTAATAATCAATCAACAAATATAAATCATAATATTCTCTCTCTAATATATTATAAATCACATTTATAATATATCTGATTAATATGGATAGTGCAATTCACATTATTCATATCCACGATAATTAAATCGCATTTAATCATCTTGGATCTCTTTTCTCATGTGCCCAAATAACTTGAATTCCATTCACATTATTCACATCTTTGATAATTAAATCACATTTAATTATCTTAGATAACTCTCCTTATAGTATGAATCAAATTCATTTTATTCATGATAATTAAATCACATTTAATTATCCATTTTTCTCAATGCTCGGATACATATATCAACAATGAAATTATCAATGAACTCTTTCAAGGATAATGCGCTTTCTCCACGGATACTTGGAGATAAGGACATGGCGATTGTATTGTTCCACGTATAGTGACTTGGATATTGAGATCACATCTCAAATCCAGATCTTGCGGACCTCTCATAGATGCTTGATTAAATCAAGACCGTAAATCTAATCTTCTCATTACATCTGCATCACATTCAGATCAATGTCCAACATTTCGACTAAGATCAGATTACTTCTCTATGAGAGGAGTCACCAAAATCCAGTCCTATTTCACCACTCCCTCGAAATGGAAGCGTCATGGTTATACAATTATTTATGATCACATCACCCTTAGGTATTCCTAATACCTGTACATCCTACATACTAAAAGACCCAGAATAAACCCAAAGTATAAGATATACTATCTACTTCAGAGTTTTATCATTAAGTTTTCATTCGACTATTGGGAGTTAATATCAATCATATACTTTCTAAAAGCATATATCATACCCAGGTGTTGATCATATACTTTCCAAAAGTATATATCAGACCTACACATTCAGCCAAACTTCCAAAGCAAGACGATCGTGCACGGAATTTGATTCTTCCCAATATCTCATGAGTGAGCTCATGTCTTTCGATTCAGTAATGAACTTGTATGATCCCTTTGAGAGATCGTAATACTCATATGCCCTTATATGCACACTGGCACGCCAGTGTATAGACCTTGATTGGGTCATCAACCTATTGGTCTACCAAATGTACATACTCAGACATATAGTAACACATCTGTCTCCAGTCAGAGGATGCATGCCTATATCGTGACAACATATGACATAGGACTTTGGTTATCTCGATCTCATTAAGTCAACTCTTTGACCTAACTAATCTGACATCTCCGAATCTCTATTCCCATGCAGAGGACCTGCATCAAGAGGTCGGTCAGATATCAGCCAAGTGAGAAAGGATTGCCATCTCTTACTCAGTCTAGAGATCATCTCTTAACAATCATTTGACGGTACTTGTTGAGTCATCAATCTAACTCTTTAGATATTCATCCAATCACCAGCCTCTATGATTCAATAATTGAATCTACAACTGCATGATCATTAAGATGGTCATGGTACATAATCCTAATTGTACTAAGGGACCTATTATGTAAATTATTTATTCTTCATTTCAGATCAAAAAGTGATATTTGCAATAACATTTATTGCATAATGGCTCGCCATGGGCTCCCATGTCCAACAATCTCCCACTAGCCTAAAGATACATTAGTGGGCTAATCTTTAAACCTGCACTCATGTGACAATCATAGGCTATTTAGAAAAATAGCTAGGTAATCTGATCAGTCACTCTGTTCCCGAGAGACTACACCAAATCCTTTTACGACACTTGCATATCTCCTAGTAACAATGCTCGCATCCAATGCGAATGTTGCATCTTATGCAACCAAAACTAAATCTTGTCAGTTATAGTGTCCTTGACACTACAGCTTAATAATTATTATAACCAGTATATCCATGATCCTTATCAGAATAACCTTATTCTTGGATATCTCTATCTCCTAAGGTATCCATAATTAAGACCTTTAGGTCACTATCTATAAAGTCTTAAGTTCTTGAAGATAAGACATTGAGAGCACTATCTCAAAAATCTTTTGAAGATATTGCTATTACTGCAATCAAGTGTTTTATCTCCTTAGTAGGATTAGTAACATTTACTACTCCCACTGCATGGTAGATATCTGACTTTTGTACACATGTAGCATACACCCGGATTCTCACAATTGATGCAAAAGGGCAAGCAGTTTTAACATTCACTTCCTCAAGTTTTTGAGGTGCTATCCTTTTAGATAGGTCAGTACCATATCTTAAGGGAAGGAAGCCTTTCTTGGAATTTTCCAAAAAAATGGAACATGTCCAAGGTGTACTACTAATGTGACAGTCCCAATACCCTCTTCTCTTTGCTTCTGAACTTCTTCAGAACTAAGATCCAAGAGGTATCCTTGAGATCATGTCTCAAGGTATATTATAGCCAGTCTATAAAAACACTTATTATTATCCTTATATCACTCCAAATGATTAGGGTATCATCTACATATAGCACGATGAACACAATGGCACTCCCACTAAGCTTCACATGGTACATCAAGATTCTATATGAAATCATAACATTTATAATTTCATCAAATCTTATGTTTCAACTACAATAAGCTTATTCGAGTCCACAGATGGAGTTATTTAGCTTGCACAGCTTGCTTTCCTGAACTATGAAGCCCTAGGGCTACTTCATATGAATATCCTCGGAGAGGTATTCATAGAGAAATGCAATATTGACTTCCATCATGAAGATGTCAAAGTCAAGTTGTGTAGCTATAGTTAGCAATAATCTGATGGGTTTAAGCATTGGTCACTAGAGAGAGAGTCTCATCGCAAGTGATGTCTTCTATTCAGTGTGTAGCTCATGGCTACGAGCCATGCTTTGAAGTTCCCTACCTTCTCATCAGGTTCCCTCTTTTTCTTGAAGATCCATTTATACCTTAAGGGGTCTTACCCATATATGTGGATCCTCAAGGGACCATACACAACACTTGTATGTGAAGTCTACTATAGACTTTATTTTAACTTCCATCTTTCCATGACATGATCTTCAGAAGCTTCATCACATGAAGTTCGATCATTGTCAGATTTCTCTTACACATGGAATTCATCCTCAAACTCATTTGAAGAGATATTAGTGTTTCACCTTTAATTGTCCTTTTAGTTTCCAATTTCAAGAGCCTCATTATCTTCTCAAGATTAAATGAATTGCTTCACTTCATTTTCATCTTGATTCTCAAGATAGTCATTCTCTAAGAATCATATCCTTAGAGATGAGATCTTTTAAGAATCTCAAGGTCTTAAAGTAGGTATCCAATACCATCCTTTATTTACCTAATGAAGTAGCACTCTCTGACGCTAGATTCCAGTTTACCAGCATTGAACCTTATTAATGATATATATTGTAGTCTCCACTACATATATACCTTGGAAACTAAGAGGTAATTATGCTAATATTCATCATTGATCAAATCATGTCAAACATGATCCAATTGTATCTCCCTACAACTCTCTTGAGTTTAGGTATATTAGGAGGAGCGAGATAGGAATGATATTCATATCTCCATAAGGTATTCTTTGAATTCATCTAACAAGTACTTGCTACCTAGGTTAGATCAAATTTATTTCATCTTCCTTCAAACTTTGGTTCCAAACAAAAATTATGAAATCTTTGTACATTTCAAAGCTTTCTAAGGTGAAAAGAAGAAATCTCATATCACTAATAATCATCAAATGATATCACATATCATCAATGCTTATTATGATATAGATGATCCACATGCATCAATATGTATGAGATCTTGAATACCTTGACATCTAACACCACTCCCAGAGAAGAGTGCATTGGACAATTTATACTTTGAATACAATATTCACAAGCATATAAGATTTGAAATTTCAGACAATTTAAAGTTTCATTTCTTACTAGTTTATTGATCTCATCAACATACATATGTCCAATGATGCTAGATCATTGTCAATTGATCTTCATCCTCCTATTGATCTTATAAGGTTTAATTTTCAGTATTAGAAATGTTAATGAACCATTCATTAATTTCTAATTTAGTGGAGTCCTCCATATATTAAAATACTATCTGAAATATATCCATCATAACTCTTTATGATAGGTCTATTCCAGAATTTATGTTTATTTCCAATATTTAGAAATGACCTATGAGTGTATTCTAATATCTAGGTCATAGAGACATTGTCTAAGACTAGGGGATCTCCCACTGAAAATATGAAGTCTATCTATCCAATAGAGATTGTTGCAACAATTACGTCAATATCCATGTGGATAACTATTAAACCTGAAGATCAAATTTCTCGAATTTTCTAAAACATATGCAACCAATTGCAAGTGTCACTAGAAAAAATGAGATACAATTATTAGACTTTTAATCTTATCCAATAAGAAAGTCAATTTCAATGATTAAATGTAGATTATTCGGATGCACTATCCGAGTCCTTCTCTAAGGATCTAGATAGACTTGATAGTCATATTATCAACACATCAGCTCATTGCAGTATTGGCATTCATCCAAGTCTTTGGATGCCATATGTGTGGAAACCATAGAAGTATATTCAACTCTTTGACTTTTTTTAACTTGGGTCCGGCCCATGCTTCCACTACGCTCCTTTCATCTCAAAACAACCATTGCATAAGAAAAAAAGGATCTCTTTTGTTGAATTCAAAAGAATTCAATATATATACATGCTTCATTTAATTCATACAATATGAATATTATGAAGCTTTATGAATGAGTTGAGTATAGATAATAGGATGATGACACATCATATCTACATACATCTTAACTCTTAAAGACTTAGGTTCAGGTAGGTATTCAAATATTTTGAATACATCATCTCTTATAGAGCCACCATTCTGCATAATGCAGTGAACCATGCCATTCATGATTAAATGTCAAGAGCACATATGTATGCCAGAACATCTTCTTAGAATTTTATAAGGATTATTCGACAATTACGATCATCATCAACATGTCACTTCCAAAGTACATTCGATGAGATCAAGATTATAGAGACATATAAACCCTAGGGTTGTAGACCTATGGTCTATTTAATTGCCATTCTTCATTATTACAAGGAAACTTGCACATTGCAACCACATACATTATATGTCCAATTACAAGTACAAAATTTTGATCATGGATCCAATCCATAATATTTTACTGGTTATTATTGAGCATATTACTGAGTGGGTTTAATAAGGATTATCTAAAATAAGAAATTCGCATATATATACACACGTTTTACTTTGATTTAGGAATTTTTATATCAAAGTTGTCTTGCCTTCTCAACATTGAAAGTTCATTCCCTTAATCACTTTCAATATAAGAGATATACTTACTATTATATCTCTAGCAAGATCTGGGATCTCCTTTCTTATCTTTGTCACATTCCATGAGAACCTGTAACTCAGATAAAAAGAAGCGGGAACTCATTCTGCCTTGCAAGTCCAACTTGCATCTCCCAATTCGATCTTTAACACCCGGGCCCACCACCCCTATGGTGATGTTGACCCGTCATTAATTAAACCAATTGTCAATGGAAATACAACTCGCTATGCGCAATCCAATATCGCCCCAACAATATGAGGACCCGATATTGGGGTCACTATGCATACGTCCTTACTCTTTCGAGAAGCGAAGAGCCCGATCCAAATGTATTGTATGCAGGAGCTGTCACTTCGGACATGCGTCTCCTACATACAATATCTGGCGACGGAACCCTTCTCCTTGACGGGAGACCATGGATGTCACTTATGTGATCCTCCACCTCATATTCAAATTCTAATTAATCATTATAAATCATATTCATTTTGATTAATCCTTCCAAGGGAAATCACAACTCTATTCATAATAGAGTGTTTTAATTTTAATTAGATTCCAATTAATCTAATCATATTAAATTAATGATCCAACTAATACCCAACACATATTTTAATTGTTACTTGAATATGGTATTATCTCAAAAACTTCGAATTTTAATAAGTAGAAAAATACATCATGATCTCTCAAGCATTATTTGTTCCCTATCAATTGTCATGACCAGTACCGACGGGAGTGGGACAGACCACCCACGGTGCAACCTACTACCTCAATGCTCCCCGACTAGACACCATATCCGCCTCGGGAAAAGATAATGCCAAGTCAATCACTTTGTAATTGAGATGATAATCGGTTTTTCAACCGAAGTTATACCATATAGTAATAATCAAAACCATTTTGATTATAAAGAAATTTGCTAGACAAATTCCCAAACCTATTCAAGTAACATGTTTGTTGAAAGTGTATCAAGTAACCAATTGGTGATCTAGATCAAATCTAATCATTTATTGGTTGAGGCAATGTCATTTAAGGAAAAAATTATCATTCAAATATTTCCTAAATATTACCCATAATTATTGCAGGAAATTAACCATTAATTTCACAAGTTTCTTAAATGACTATCACAAGGTTCATGATTAGGATTGCAATTTTCAGTAGTGACCCCCACTTACTAAAATGAACATATCTCATTCATTTTAAATCCAAATTAAGCAAAATCAGTTTCTAAAGTTTGCTAACTTGATTTAAAACAGAACTTATGCCATTAACACGCATTGTCAGGCGTTTGAAAATATTAATTAACTCCTTAATTACGTCAGCATTCGTCATCCTTGAAACAGTGGATATAGGTTCATTAAAATGATCATATCTTGAGTTATCGGATTCCAAATCACGCAAACTCAAATCCCACTGTTTCCTTAATTAATGGGGAACATTATAAAATTTAAAATTTCGTGTTTAAACATTTTAATTTAGGCCGAAATTTTATCACAAGTCAGGACTGCGAAAATTGAAATGCGATAATAATTTCACAATCCTTATGAAACCAAGTCTTCCTAGTTTTATGGATCGCATCCAAAACCTATAACCTGGCTCTGATAGCACTTGAAGGATATGGTGAGATCCTCAAGCGCATTACGGAAGTGTGTGGATCGCATCGAATGCGATCGGGAGCGACTAGTCGTGCTAGTTGCTCCGGGCAACGGAATTAAAAAATTAAATGTGATGAAACCACATGATCCAAGAACCTTTCTCGGATCATTTCATCTAAACCACAATAGGTATAAGGTTTACCTGTTAAAGCGTAGTTGCGATCTTGTCTCTAAACCAAGAGACCTCTTGTCTCAAGTCCGATCCGATGGAGGATACGCTTGCGAGCGCATTGATGAGACGCGCCCTTCTCGCAATCCATGTTGATGATCCAAGCGACGAATCTCCTGATCTCGTCATATGAGATCCAACGTCTTCTTCACGAGTGAGGCACACCGAAGGAGACGTAGATCCACGAGCAAGTACTCCGACAACATAACGATGATACTGCGGCAATGACGACTCTCTCAATGGCTCTATGGTGGACGTCCATAAGAGAGAGAGGGAGAGAGCCTTGGCGTGTAGAGAGAGAGAGAGGAAAAGAGCATTAGTTTTCGTTGTAAACATGTGTATCGAAGATCAAGGGGTGACTCTTCTTATATAAAGTTTTGGGATTCCATGGATCTCAATCCATGGACAACACACAATCAATGGTTGAGATTGATTTGTGTTTCTTTCAATGGCTAAGATGTTGTTGTAAAAATACAATAATAATTGATTTAATTTGAATTAAATTATATTGATAAATCAACATAACTAATCCAATTTAAATCACTTTGACTGGTCTTGGAGATAATGAGGAGATAAACCTCATCCCCTAAAAAAGAGGGGACGGCTACCAATCATCTCATGAGATCTCATTATCTCATGAGTTCTCATATCTCATGATATCTCCAAGATTAACAACGACAATTATTGTAAATATTTTTCACAAAAATAATTCACAATTATCTTGTGAAAAACTTCAATCAAGCCATTGAAATTATGTGAATCTCATTCACAACCCAAAATAAAATGTAATTATATTCTCAATTAATCATTCAATGTGAATCCAATTCACATTAACAATTAATCAACAAATATAAATCATAATATGCTCTCTCTAATATATTATAAATCATATTCATAATATATCCGATTAATATGGATAGTGCTATCCACATTATTCATATCCATGATAATTAAATCATATTAATCATCTTGGATCTCTTTTCTTATGTGCCCAAATAACATGAATTACATTCACATTATTCACATCTTTAATAATTAAATCACATTTAATTATCTTAGATAACTCTCCTTATAATATGAATCAAATTCATATTATTCATGATAATTAAATCATATTTAATTATCTATTTTTCTCAATGCTCGGATACATATATCAACAATGAAATTATCCATGAACTCTTTCAAGGATAATGCGCTTTCTCCGTGGATACTTGGAGATAAGGACATGGCGATTGTATTGTTCCACGTATAGTGACTTGGATATTGAGATCACATCTCAAATCCAGATCTTGCGGACCTTCCATAGATGCTTAATTAATTCAAGACCGCAAATCTAATCTTCTCATTACATCTGAATCACATTTAGATCAATGTCCAACATTTGGACTAAGATCTGATTACTTCTCTCTGAGAGGAGTCATAAAATCCAGACATGTTTCATCACTCCCTCGGAATGGAAGCGCCATGGTTATACAATCGTTTATGATCACATCACCCTCAGATATTCCTAATACCTCTCTAACCGGCATACTGGAAGACCCAGAATAAACCCGAAGTATAAAATCAATTTTACACTGTCTACTTTAGAATTTTATCATCAAGTTTTTCATTTGACTATAGGGAGTTGGTATCGATTATATACTTTCCAAAAGCATATTATACCCAGGTGTTGATCATATACTTTCCAAAAGTATATATCAAACCTACAAATTCAACCAAGCTTCTAAAGCGAGACGACCGTGCACAGAATTTGATTCTTCCCAATATCTCATGAGTGAGCTCATATCTTCCGGTTCAGTAATGAACTTGTATGATCCCTTAAAGAGATTGTATTACTCATATGCCCTTATATGCACACCAGCGCGCCATTGTATAGATCTTGATTAGGTCATCAACCTATTGGTCTGCCAAATGTACATACTCAGACATATAGTAACACATCTATCTCTGATCAGAGGATGCGTGCCAATATCGTGACAACATATGACATAGGACTTTGGTTATCTCGATCTCATTTAGTCAACTCTTTGACCTAACTAATATGACACTCTGAATCTCTATTCCCATGCAGAGGACCTGCATCAAGAGGTCGGTCAGATATCAACCAAGTGAGAAAGGATTGCCATCTCTTACTCAGGCTGGAGATCATCTCTTAACAATCATTTGATGGTACTTGTTGAGTCCTTAATCTAACTCTTTAGATATTCATCCAAGCACCATCCTCTATGATTGAATAATTCAATCAACAACTATATGATCATTAAGATGGCCATGGTACATTATCCTATTGTACTAAGGGACCTATATATTTATTCTTTATTTCAGATCAAGGAGTGATATTTGCAATAACAATTATTGCATAATGGCTCGCCGTGGGCTCACATGTCCAACAGATCCACCACAAGCCTGCCAATATGGCAACATCTCATGACATGGATGAGAGCTCCAACCTTTGCATCATAGGGAGCCACTTGTGAAAAGTGGGAATTATAAGAAAATAACCACATGACCTAGAAAAACTATCTGTGATCGAATAGAGAACTCAGCATCTGGACAAACTAGACCAGATTACCAAGTAGTTGGAGCTGCTAGTTAGTACAATCAATTCTTGCGAGTCTGCAAGCCAATCAGTTGCGACTCTCACTAAGCCAAAGGAGCTGTCACCACCTCAGCCAATTTCAGGAAAGCTTAAGCTGATCCGACATGTATACTATGTGCAGGCTCCTAATCTAGAATTGCCACAACAGTCGTAGTAGTAGATGGTTGTCTACCAGCCCAAGCCCCATCCATCACATGTGGATCCATATTTCCCACCTCCACTCCGAATTCAGGAGGTGAACAATATCTCGAACAATGATGCACAACTATCTTGTCTAGGAAGATATCATCATGGCCAGTCGTCTTCCATTTGGTCGTACCACCAACCTCAGGGTGGGAAGTTTGTCCAGTTCCTGAATCAACAACATCAGTCTCCACCATATCAAAACTCTTGGAGATAGAATTTTCAATACTGGCAGCCAATGTATTGCTAGTACCTGCCATATCAGAATTACGTGGCTGCTCAACAGAACTAGCATTCCCCCCCTCCTTAACATTATCAGCATCATCCTCCTTAGTAACATTCTCAATATTCTCATTCGCAACTTCTACCACATTATCAGTCTCAACGTTGTCAACACTCTGAACCATCCTAGGTTGTGCCCATGAACCTTGCTCTCGACTGTTTGCTCAACTGGTGAAGAACCTAACATAGATGAGTCAGAAGCTTGATGACCTCACTGCCACCAAAACCTATATTCCTCTGCAGGTCGAGACCAACCCCAACAACTTCAAACGCAAGGAGCGAGTAGTTTGTGATGTCTCATCTAACCCTGTAGAGTAAGGTATATCTGATATTATGTTGTATAATGTGGTGACTCTCACGAGTGGTAGGACCTTGTAGAAGTCTGCTGTAGCAAAGGGGAAGAATAAAGCAACATCTGGTGAATTATCATCTTCTGCATCAGTTGGTCCAATAAAAGAGCCATGTGAGGAAGAAGAAGGAGGAGCACTAGACCACCATTTGCATAAAATCCAAAAAATCAGCAAAAAAAAAAACTTCCAAAAATAGAATAACAGTCAAGACCAAGCTGAAAAAGCTAAAGAGAAGCCAACACCAGGAGCATCTCACGAGCTGACCGATGAAGTTGAAGCTCCTGCACATACCTTTTTTTACCTGTTTTGAATGACATACCTTCTTGCCAATCATTTGTAAATAATGATATAAATAATAACACTAGTTTGGTGAATATCCTATTCTTGATGCTATAAAAAATCCAAAAAATATAAAGTTGAAAAAAATGCATTGTTTGATCTCAGCATTGTTGAGATTTCAAAATCTTGTTCTAGAAATACCATTGTTAAATACCATGGAATACATGCCAGTTGTGTAGAAATGAATGAAAGAGGCATGTTTGATTTTTATTTGATGCTATAAAAAATCCAAAAAATATAAAGCCTCTGAAAATTAAAAAATAGTAAAAAATATAAAAAATTCAAAATATTTTTATTTGGATTTTATGGCTATTTTTATTTTATTTGAAAAATACAAAAAAGTGATTATTTTATTCCTTTCACATTTTCTTGATTCACTTTATTTAAAAATAAAAAATATAAAAATTTGCAAAATTAAAAATAATTAAAAATTTGAAAATCAGAAGACATAAAAAGACTTAAAAAATTAAAAGCCCATATAAAATAAAAACAAAAAATCCAAAAAAAAAAGATAGTTTGCTAGTTTCCTTCTTTTTAGTCTTCAAATTTTCATTGATTAATAACCATTGCTTAATAAATGTTGCCTCCTTGAGTTCAACCATGGGAGCCATACCAGGTTAATAATTAAAATAACAAAAATCTATCCACCTTTTATTTCCTTTCTTTTGTTGGATAAATTATTTGATTGATTCAGATTTCAGTTTGGGTCACAATGATACTTTCACTTAACATATCTCTTTGATTAAATAAATAAAATTAGTCCTTAGTGAAAGCTTGGTCATAAAAAATGCATCGTTGCCCGGGAGGCTCGTCGAGGGTAGCTAGGTTGCTTGTTTGCCTACTATTCTTGGTGTTTGTTTTTCTTTTCTGTCATTTGTTTCTGTTAGCCATAATTGTCGATCTGCTTCTTGTTTGAGGAGCAATAACTTGACTGAGAACTGTATGCCACGAGGGGGTTTATACAATGCTTGCAGGATCTGACATGTCGGACACCGAAAGCCCCAATGATAGGACTTTGGTTGCTTAGATGAGATCTATTTTACTTGCTCTTCTCATTTAGCCACTTGTCCACCTCTTTGTTTCTTTGATTGGTTTATTTTTTTGCTTTATTTTTATTTTGCTCATTATTTTTCATAACTGGTATATAACATATATTCTATTTCCTCTTTCTTGCAAGGGCCCGACAAGTGAGGGTGTCATTCTTAGGAATGCAGCGCACCCGAGCGGAGCGGAGGTGACTTTTTCTTTATCGAGACATAGGAGAGTGTAGGAGAGGATGAGCAGAATATCTCGAGGATCTTTGGAGCACTTTTAGTTTTGGAAATTTATTTTCCATTTTATTTTTGTAATCAATTTGTAATAATTCTTGGCACTTGGCCTTTTTCTGTTTTCTAGGCAATTATATACCTTTGGAATGCAAGGTTTGTTTTATCAAGTTCCGATGCACTTGGGGGACCTCACCAGATTTTTGTTTCCACTGCCTTTATTTTTATTTATTTTCTTACAGATTTTGTATTTGAGCCCTCAGAAGTAGGTTTTATTATCTTGGCTGAGCTAGGTAACTGATTAGGTCCACATCCCTTAATAAGAATATATGTTCATATAGATTAAAGCGTTGGATTGGACTAGTCAAATAAACCCGATCTTGCCTGCTAATAGAAGTTATTATTTAGGATGTTTCTCTTGCATCATTTAGGTAGTTTATTTTCTTGTCGTTATTTTAAGTGAGGATCATTTTGCATGTAGACTGCTGGTGCAAGATGCGCCTTCTATCTCGTGCTTGCATCATTAATTTCTGTCGCATCAACTTTTCTGACTTCCTCCCTTGATTTTTCTCACCTAGGAAATAAAGGAATTGGAAAAATCATTAGAACATTTTATTTGAAAAAGATCCAAAAAAGTGACAATCAAATAAAATCGGGACTGCTAAAGAAAACTCGATCCTAAAACTAAACGTAAGGACAAAATTAACATTATTTTGGGGAGAGTATCCCCCTCATTGTTTGTAGGTACTTTCCTCTAGACATAGTGGGTGAGGATACAACCATAAGGATAGAGACTAAATCCTTGGACTTGTTCCTTAAGTACTTGTACATCACTTTTCGGTGTATGGTTGCGACTGTAACCACTTGCCTCCGATCATAGAAAATTGTTTTGGTGTTTTAAGTCCCCTATGTCCCTTTGGGCCAGATTTTTAACTCGGCATACCAGGAAGATCATACAACTATTTGGGGAGGTTTGAGGATGTACATTAGGCGATAACGGTGACTCACTTTGTGTGTTTGTAGTAAGCAACTTTGTGTAGATTCACTAAAATAAAATTGAAAAGGTAAAAGACTGAATCTTTACAGTTTCCACTTGCGTTCAGTTGGTGAATGGGGGGTTGTATTGTGTTTGTTTGGTGTGAGCAGTCAAAATCTCATCAATTTTTCATCTACTTCTTTCACTTCCTCTTCTTTTCCCTCCGCTACGATTACGATGATGAGAATGAGATCTCTTACGCTGACTCTTACAACACAACTATTCAACGATCCTCCCATTCATCTAATTTGTTTCAATAGAGATTAAACCCTCTCTTTAAACTTGAGTTTCCATTTTATCCTTTTGACCCTAATTCTTCCATTCAATCACTTGGATCGGTTTGAGAGAACCCATTTTTGATCAGTAGTTTCCTTTATAGCAACAATTATTCATAGACCTCCCAAAGCTTGATTCAAACCTTCCTTTATTTTCAGAGGCAGACATTATGGATGGGAAAACACCCCAACAGTCGCAGATCACTTCAGTTGTGATTGATCATGCAATGATTAATGGTGGTTTACTTGCATCCTTTGAGTCCATGCCGAACCAGATTTGGGAGTAAGGGAGGGTGAGGGCAGAGGTTAGAGCTGAGCTTGTTCAATTTAGGCAACGACGAGATGAAGAGAGAGAGATGAGGATATTCCTGATTAGGACAGAGATGATAGAGAGAGACCTCAGGGTCAGGGAGCTGATATTCCATGAGATGGAGGAGCTAGGATTCCACCTAGACCTTCTCGTACCATGAAGGAGTTGTACAACCCAGGTGCAACTACTACTAATAGGTGGATCCACTTACCTATTATTCTTGGATATTTTGAGCTTTATCCCCAAACCATTCAGCTCTTGCCTAAGTTCCATTGGCATGCCACTGAGGAACCCCATTTATGCCTATTGGATTTTGAGCAGATTTGCAGCAGTGTCCATGATAGATCTGTGGATGAGACATCAAGTTGATTGCATTCCCTTTCTCCTTTGTTGCTCGAGCAACCTATTGTCTGAAGCATCTTTGCAGAGTCATCAAGACTTGGGAGCAGTTGAGGACTAAGTATTTGAACAAGTACTATCCACTCGATCAGATCAATGTAGTTAGAGCCATGATCAACAACTTCACCATGATCCCAAACGTGTAGTTCCATGAGGCTTGGGATCATTTTAGAGAGCTCATTGAAAGGTGTCCACACCATGACATCAACAAGCCCGATATTGTTCAGAGTTTCTTTTATGGGATGATACCTAATATGCAGGGGCTAGTGAATGTCTCTTGTAGAGGATCCTATTTTTCCATGCATGATGATCAGGTCTGGACGATTTATGAGGAGATGGCAGAGAACTATACAGTGATGACCTAGACTCATGTCTACACACATGGAAAGCCCCACATCCTACATCACATCATAGAGTGGCACACATTGAGGTGAGATCCTCTTCTTCTATTACAACAGCACATGCAGAGTCCTCATTTGCTGACATTAGGATCATTAACAGAAGATAAACTGCATGGAGATCATTGAGAAGAAGTGACAGGTCCTAGACACGCTCGACAAAATCGACGAGCTGGCCCAGAGTTTGAGTGATCTGAAGACATAGATCATGTGCCTACATGAGGTATAGATGGATTCTATGCCTTCTTCACCGTCACAAGCTGATCAGAGGAGAAGCACAAAACAATTACCAACTCAGATGTGCCAGGTTCACCACATTCATTGTGAGACGATCTAGCATGTTCTCCGGTACCATATGCAACGGCCACCATCTTCTGATACTCAGATGGTGGTTTACCAAAGCAATCAGCCTATCGCCTTTTTGCCACCATATACTTCAGAGGAGCCTGAGTCGTTGATTGAGGTCAACAAGATTTGGTTCAGCTAGTATCCTCAACAGACATGGATCCGTCGTGACCACATTAGTTTTCATTGGTCTATAGGAGGTGCTTCATCCCAGCAGCAACCTCATGCATCTTCATGGTAGAGTATAGAGCATACATAGCCCGATCCTTGTCCACATTACCAGAGTTCACAGTAGAGGCAAGTGCACATCCTACCCAACACTCGTATATGCAACAACAACCTCATTGTTATACTCACCAGCACCAACATTATTCCCATCAACCTCATTTCCAGAGAGGCGACTCATCCGGATCTCATGCTTCTTCTTATGAAAAACCAACTTTATAGGATCTCACCCGTTTGATTTCAGAGCAACAGACAACTTTTAGGCGAGAGATGGATATGTTTCGTCAAGAGACGAGAGAGATTGTCCAAGGCAAGGCCGCCATTCCTTCCTAGATAGAGCCGAATCCGAACAACATGAAGAGGAAGACTGAGTAGTTATAGATTATAGAGTCAACCACTGCGAGTGAGGTACTTGATAATATTCATATTTTGTTTGATGTTGATGTTGTGATAGTTAGGAGCGATAGAGTCCCAGCCGACGATGCCTCATCTAAGCAAGGAGAGGATGCAAATGCATATTCAGGCGAGCCAGATGAGCAAGAGAGCAGTACTAAGGCTGCTATACTAGTTGTTGATGGTGGTATTGATGCCAACTATCCTGACAATCAAGAGAGCAGTACTATGATCGTCATTTCCCCAGCTGCACACGGTGGTGTTGATGCAACCATACTTGTTGATATAGAGAGCAGTGCTGATGCTGCGAAACAAACTACTGACGGTGGTGCTGATGCCATAAAGATTACTTGTACAGATAGAGTGGCTAATATTCCCTTGTATGTATTCCATGATGTTGATAGAAAAATATAAAAAATGTATAAAACAGAAAATCTAAAAAGATAAATAAAAGGAAGGTTTCTTCTTCTAATACTAGTTCATCTTGTGATGATGATGTTGATTTGATTGATGCTATTAATTCACATGTGAGGAGACATGTTCTTAGATATGACCCTCATACTTCTAAGGACTGTTCTTCTGTCCCCTTCCCTCAAGCATTCTTCTTAGGGAAAGGAAATAAAAAAGAAAATCCTAAAAAGAAGCATTTTTCAGAGTTCAGTGAGCTGATGATTGATAGATTCCAGATACAGCTGACTCTTGTCGAGGACTTAGAGCACATCCCTCTCTTCCAAAAGAGCCTTAGAGAGAAGACCACAATTTGTAGGAAGAAGAGGCACAACCATTGTTCTGAGATACATGTGCTTACCCGTGTCACTTGCTATGTTATTTAGAACCGTCTACCAGCCACGAGGCCAGATTCAGGAGCTTCATCTGTAGGATGTTAGATTCAGGAGCAACAGTTTGATCATACTCTATTAGATAGAAGTTCTAAGATCAACCTACTTCCGGCAGCCTTACTTGACATTTTCAAGTTTGGCCCTCTTAGACCAAGCAAGACAGTACTTCATTTTACAGACAGATCGTTCAACAGGCCTAAGGGGTCGCTCAAGGATGTTGTCGTCACCATTTAGGGTTTTTAATTCCCCTTGGACTTCATTGTGTTGGACATGGAGGTCCCTAAGTGTGTGACCGATACCTGATCATATTAGGCTGACCTTTTCTGGAGACAACAAAGGCCATGTCTGATCATGGTAGCGGGGAGGTGTACTTTCATGTCGAGGGAGAAAGTATACAAATAGATACGATTGAGGACTTGATTTCTAGAGATGCAACTAGCTCAGGGCAGGGATTAGAGCAGACATCATATGCAGAGAGAGACATCCACCATGAGTATGATTTTGTGATTACAGATGATGAGGTTGTTTGGGCAGATCTGATTTCATGAGCTCTTGTAAAATCTTTAGAGTCCACAGATTCACACTTGCTAGATTATGAGAGCTCGAGAGTGCACTTATGGAGCATGATACTTTAGAGGCTAGAGATGCATATTCTGGTAGCGAGGTTGATTTTATTTCTTTTCATTCTGATTCAGATCCTTCCATACTTGGATATTGATTGGCAAAAGTTTGATGAGTACATTACGTGTTTGATTTCTGCAGAGCCGACAACCATTATGGGGACCGAACCAGTTTAGTCATGTTAGTTATCAGTTGGAAAGTCTCCTTCAGTTTCATAGGAGAAGAAAAAGTTGTCACATTCAGATCTAGTTGCTTTCACTCAGATCCTCAAGAATCCAGATTTACCCACTCCAATCCACTCAGAGCAGAAGCCATTACTACAGAACATGACCTACCGATTATTTGCTGGTGAGCCCAATTTCCAGTCATAATCTCTGTTGATTTGACTGATGACCAAGAATCTCTCATGGTAGAGGTTCTTCAAAGAAGTGGCAAGGCAATCGGATGGTCAGCAGTAGATCTCCATTGGATTAATCCGGCCTTGTACTCCCACCACATCTTTTTAGAAGATGATGCCAAACCATCTCAAGAGCTTCAGCGCAGGCTGAACCTGAATCTTCAAGAGTTGGTTATGAAGGAAATTTCCAAGTGGTGGAGCGTCGATTTTATCTATCCCATTTTTGACTCTAAATGGGTCAGTCCGCTTCATAATGTACCTAAGAAGATGGGTATCACTATAGTTATTAATGAGGATAGGGAGGAGATTGCTACCTGTATACCCACTTCTTGGTAAATCTACATGGACTACAAATGACTGAACCAGGAGACCAAGAATGATCACTTCTCACTACCTTTCATTGATCAAATTATTGAGAGATGAGCTACGAAGAGTCACTACTACTTCCCTGATGGGTACTCGAGATATAATCATGTGGCCATTGATGAATCTCAGATTCATCACTCTAGAAATGATTAGTTAAGATCAAATCCCACAAATTCATTGGAATTTCTTCATTTATATTGCATAATTGGCAGTCATGCATGTATAATTAATAGTTGTATTTTATCACTTGTTATTGCATAAAATAAGAAGCTAAAAATCCCAATACAATTGACCTGTAAAATAGCCTAATTTCCCTGATTTTTAATTAATTCATGCTAACTCCAAGTGTCCTGAAACCACTTCCATTGTGTACATATTAGTAACAAGAGTAAATTAAAAATAAAAAAATCAGTAACATATATAAGTGGATTAGAAACTCAAAACCTAATTCCAGGATTTCCGAACTAAAATGTTGATATCTTCCTCATAAAGTTTCCGATTTGATCCTATTCTCTTTTGAACTAATGTACATTCAATTCCCTTCAAATAAGACCAAGTTCAAGTGAATAAGAGCAAATATGTGAAAGTTGGGTTTTGGGTCTCTTTTGTACATTTTGTATTTTAGCAGTTTTTGACCTATTATTTTATGTACACAATTAACTCATTTTATTTGATTTATTTTTCATTTATTTTCTTTGATAAAAGTTTTATTAAGATATTAAAAAATCCAAATCCAAAATGAGCTTGAAATCAAAGAAACTATCTGAGTCCGAGTCTTCACTAACAGTCTTTATAAAAGTATCCTTTATCGTACTTTATTTTATTTCTTCTTTTTCTTATTTAATAAAATTAAAAAAAAGATTAATGTGTAAATATTTATCTTTGATTTTATTGTATTTTTTGCGATTTTTATTTTTTTAAAATGATAAAAAATATTAAACCTAAAAATCAAGGTATTCTATGTTCATGGAGTGCCCCAAAAGTATCACTCTATGCAAATGATCGATTTTGGGTTTGGTCTCTTCATGAAAGTTGTAGATCTCATCGAGACGAGCAACTTTTTGAAGAAAAAATTTTTTTAATCAAGGTCATTTGCTATTTATTCTGGATTTATCTTTATATTTGATTTTTCTGAATTTTCTGGGGCAGACACGTGACGGCTCCAAGAGGAGGTAATATATGTTTCACTTCTTTGATTGTTCCCTCACTTGCTGCTTATACTTAGGGACATCCGACCCTAAGTATAGGGGATGTAATATATGTTTCAGTTCTTTGATTGTTCCCTCACTTGGCCCTCAACTATTGATATTCTTTTCTATACTTAGGGATCTTTAACCCTAAGTATAGGGGAGACAAGTTGAGTCGTTGCTTTCGTGTATATTCTCTTCATCGATCTTCACCCCTTGTACAATCTTCTATACTTAGGATTATTTGATCCTAAGTATTGGGGGGATCACCGACTTCCATTTGCCAACTTCCATTCTTTTTATATTTTATTCTTTGAGTCATTATAGCATACGATTTTTTTCACATTTCCATACTTAGCATGAGTTATGTCTTCCTTTGTCGCTTCTTGCTCACTATGTGACATAATTCGAGCTAAGTATAGGGGGCGTTGTATATATTGTATATATACTTTAGCCATAACTCATACTTTTATTTAATAATATGGCTTTTTTTATAAAATTAGAATAAAAATGTTTTGAAAAATATTTGTAAAATCATTTGTGAAAAGTTTTGTAAAATGTTATGTAAATATTTTGTAAAATTATTCTAAAATTTTTATAAAATGCTTTGTAAAATATTTGTAAAAACTATTTGTAAAAATCTTTGTAAATTTTTTTTGTACAAATTATTAAAAAATTATTTGTAAAATTATTTTGTTTGTAGAATTATGTAAAATATGTTTGTATTAAAATTATGCATATTGTACAAATGCTTGAAAATAAAATTTTTGCAAAAAACCTTTTTTTAAAAATTGTTTGTAAAATGATTTGTAAAAATCATGTAAAATAATTTTTGAAAAATCTTTTTTAAAATGATTTTGAATTATTTGTAAAATAGTTTGTAAAATAATTTCTATATATATTTGTAAAATATTTTGAAAAATTTTGGAAAGTGGTTTGTAAAATTTTTGTAAAATATTTTGTCACGTGGGTTAAAAATTATGGGTGTATAAATTTTTTTGTAAACTTGTAAACATGCGAATAAAAGCCATAATTTTTGTTAATTATTTGTACATTAAATTCTTTTGCAAATTAAAATTTATATATTAAATTCTTTTGTGTATAAAATCCTTTAATAAAATTTGTAGATAAAATCCACTTGTAAAATTTATACATAAAATTTGTAAATAAAAAGTATTTTTGTGAAATCTTGTATAAAATGTGTAGAATCTTGTATATAGTTTGTATAAAATTCTTTGTTAAATGTTTATAAAATTCTTGTAAAATCCTATAAATATGTTTATTTCTTTATTTAGAAAATGCCATAAAAATTGAAAAAAGATAAAATCCATAAAAAATGTAAAATTCTTTTAAAAACATTTCAAAAAGATTTCATTTTCATTTTCTTTTCTTTTAAAAAAATTGTGTTTTGTAAATATTTTGTTGTGTATGCATTTGCATTTTTTTAGAATAGTTCTGATGTTTAAACTAGTCTGGAATAAAATTAAAGAATGGAACTTGGTTAAGACCTTAATCCACTTAATTTCAGAGGAACCTTAAAGGAACTGGAGTTGAGACATTTCAGGTCCAAGAGACTGAATTCGTTGAGTTAACAAGACTATGTTCACATGTCATCTTGATTGGCCTAAGTATAATACTTAACAACACACACATGACCCTTCTATACATTGGCTTAACTTGGACAAGCTCTCTGCACATAGCTCTTCATGGATGAGGTGCTTAGGGGGCCGAATCCTTTGGCTTGGAGTAGCACACGAGTGGAAACATCCATCCTCCTTTAGGGAGGGTAGTGCTTCTCAACCTAGTCTATTGGTGCCGAAGTCTAACGACATGATGTTGTGGGTTGAAATAATGCTTTAAAAGAGGGATAGTCTACTGGCTCAAGAAGAAAACGTCATTATATACATGTTGCACATTTGTATATACGTTTAAAAATATAAAAAATCTCCAAAAAAGATAGACATGAAATAAATAAATAAATAAATAAAAATTCTCATCAGAGAAAAAAAATGATTAAGCAAGGCATATGTTTCAAAGTCTCATACCATGGAAGCCTGCAGCTGGAGACTTGGCTACACTGGTCAAGTTCCAAGGATGTGTGACTACACTGGGCAGAGTCCATTCTCTTCTCTACCCCCTCTTCTTGAGCCGGTAGCACATGAACTTAGAATGGAATAGCTCGCTCCTTGAAGAAAGAGTAGCTAGATCGGGGAATTAGAGTTATCACTTGGAGGAGGATGTTTCTTTGCCATTTCTTATGTGGGGAGCGATATTTCACTTACATCGTACAAGTAAAGATTCACAGTCATAAGAGTTTGCGTATGCAAACTTGTTCTGACCTTACCATTTAGGTGACCTGAACAAGAGTCTTGTGGAACTTGAGGGTTGTTAGGCCTTAAATACATTTCTTAATATGGTTCTGCCAAACTAATAATCCAAAGGTCTGACCGAGCTTCATGCTTTAATTTTATGAAGATAAGTTTAATAATCAATATTGCTCTAAGTTCTTTCCTTTTTTTCTTAATTTTCTTTTTCACTTCTTCTTTGAATAAGTGTTTGCTAAGGGACTAGCAAAGGTAAAGTATAGAGGAATGATGAATCCATGATTCAACATCTTTATTCTTTTATTTCAGCTAAAATCCTTTGTAAAACCTGTGTATATCATTAATTCTTATAATTTATCTTCCGCTGTCGTTTTTTTAATAATGATATTTATCATTATTTTTAACCAAAATAAAAAAATAAAGAAGAAAAGAAATAAGAAAAGAAATAAAGAAGGATGTATTTATGTAATAGATGCAGACTAATTCGAACCCCGAGTGAAGGTTATAACTTGACCTGATCGACAAGTAATAAAGTAGGGGGAGATAGGGTACATAACTTATAAAAATCAATTCTCACTTGTACATATTCATTATTTTTCACGCTGGACATATTTTCACATTTTTTAATTAAGAAAATGACCACAAATAAAAATGTTCTCTCCTTGAAAGTTGTGTGTAATAATGTATATTAATTTTTAAAAATATCAGAAAAATTATTTGACCAATAAATAAAATTATAATGAACCTAAAATGCCTAAAAGTCCAACTTCCCAGGTTCATAACTATTATAGAAAACTCCAAATTGACCAAACTTACTTTTAAAATTCATTTTGTAATTAATACTATTTATTAAAAATACCAAAAAAATGTAGAATAAGTCGTATGAGTTTTGGCATTTGGACCCCTTTGTCTATATGTACATTATGTATATAAGACTTCTTTATTTTCTCTTTAATAATTCCTAACTCTAATTAACTTAATTCTTTTTATAAGTTGTTTATAAAAATCAGTAAAAATACAAAAATATAAGTTAAAAATAGATGTGAATAAATACCAATAAATCTCAAAAATCTAAAAGCCGTAAATCTTAACTTCCGAACCTCATAACTTGGCCATATGAACTCCGATTTGGGTGTAGTCACTTTAAAGTTCATTTTTTAAAATTATCTACCTAGTGAGAGTGGTTTCACTAAAATTAGAGTTAATATGAAAAAAATAAGGTTTGGGACCCTATTGGTATACTTGTATATATGTATATATTGTATGTATATTTATTTATTTTCTTATTTGTATTTGTACATGTTGCATTTTCAAATATTATATATATATAATGCAAATAAAAATAACAAAATGAAAAATCATAAAAATAAAATAATGCATTTATTATATAGGTGTAGTATACCTATCTTGTATATACTTGCATTTATTTACAACAACAACAAAGACTTTTCCCACAATTAAGTAGGGTCGGCTACGTGGATTCTTCGCCTCCATTCAAATCTATTTTGGGTCAATCCCAGGCTTATATACACAAAATAAAAATCCCTTCGTATGGTCTCTTTCCAACACTTCTTGGGCCGTCCCCGCCCTCTCTTAACCGGCTCAACATCCCAACACTCGCATCTCCTAACGGGTGCATCAACTGATCTTCTTTGCAAATGACCAAACCATCTTAAGCGGTTTTCTCGCATCTTATCCTCGATCGGAGCAACACCAACTTTCTTTCTGATTGCATCATTCCGAATCCGATCTTTACGTGTGTGTCCACACATCCACCTTAGCATTTCCATTTCTGCTACATCCATTCTCTACACATGTCTATGGTTCACAGGCCAACATTCATATCCATAGATCATAGCAGGTCTCACGGCTGCTTTGTAAAACTTTCCTTTAATTTTTAAAGGAATTTTCTTATCACAGAGAACAGCAGAGTCTCCTCTCCACTTTAGCCAGCCTGCATTTATTCTATTAGTAACATATCCATCAATTTCCCCATCATGTTGCAAAATAGATCCCAGATATCTAAAAGAATCTCTCTTCTGAATATTATCATCACCAATCTTCACCTCAATTCCTTCACCATTTCTTCCATCAAAGGCGCACTCCATATATTCTGTCTTAGCCCTATTTGTACGAAATCCTTTACTCTTCAATTTATGTATCCAGATCTCGAGCTTCTCATTTACTCCATCTCTAATCTCGTCAATCAACACAATATCATCAACAAATAACATATACTTGCATTTATTTGTTCAATTAAATCAATCGATAAAAATCAAATAAAAATATATTTAAAATATTTATTTTTGTTATGTACTTAATTAATTTACTAAACTATGTAATTATTTATAAAATAACTTTATTAAAAATTCATTTGTTGTATATATAGGTATTTTATACCTATTAAAAAAGTTGTTATTTATTTTACCTTATTTTTTAATTTATTAAAAATCATAATAAATTATTTTATTAATATATAAATATTATTTATTTTAATATTTTCCAATTTAAAATTGTTTTATATTATATTTTATTTTATCTTGATCTATGAGTTCTCATTGGTCCAGGTAATTTCGTTGACCATTGGCGAACCGACCCCTCCCAGGCTTGGACCCGACTACCTCTCCAACCACCTTTTCCCCCAATTTTCCAACCCGACACCAGACCCCTTTTGACCCAATTTCTTCACCCTTCATCCTCCTATTAACCATGGTTTCGTCCGACTGAATTTTACCTCAAATGACATCATTTTATGTACCAAAAATCCATTTGAATTTCGCGCATTTCCATGCCCATTATAAGCTCGAGATCTGAAAATTTTCAAGGATCCACCATTTCCCACTAGTCGCAATCTAGTGAGCTCCGTGCCATTGAGGAGGTGACAATTATGAGATCGTCTCTCATCGCAGCGAGGAGGAGGAAGGGTGCGGCAAGATCATCTCGATGGCGTCAAGCTTCACTCCGTTGAGCGTCGAGCCTCCCGTCGCCACCACTGTTGAGGCGGGAACCTCTGAAGTATATGCTCCAGACCATATGCGATTCATCCCATGCAACTTCCTTCATCTTCACAGGTCGACCATCTTATCCTTTTATCCTCAATCCCTTGCATCTTCTTCTCTTCTCATCTACGGCACTGGTTGCTCTTTAAACGGAATCGGCTAAAACAACAGCTTCGGATCTGGACTATAGGCCCTCCTCGCGAACAACCTTAAGGCTCAACTCACCCTTCCGATCGACCCACCTTCGCTTGCTACTTTGCCCTTTGTCTGACTTTAGGGGAAGAGAAAGCTCTTTTTAAATATTTAGTGGAACGAAATCAGAGCTTTTGACCTTCCACGGTGCTGGAGGTGAGCTGAGGTATGCGTTGTCTTGATAGAATTCTATCCCGACCTTCCCTCAACATATATATATATATATATATATATATATCAGTCTCTAGCCTCCTCCACAACTCTTCCCCGACGTCGAGGAGCATCTCTCAGTCTAAGATCGGGCGGGACCTCATGGGGCTTGCTTACTCAACGGCTGATGGTGTAGAAGACAACTCAGACATAGTCGCCGTGCCGTTGTCGAATGATGCGGAGCAGAGTCAGGAACTAGATTCACGATAGATGCCTTATATATCTCGATAGTTGTGAGAAGCAAGAACAACAGATAGGAATGATCTTAGGATCTGATGAAAGCCAGTCAAAGGTGAAAGGCTAACTATGCTTACCTGCGAACATCTGATCTTTCCTACTAGACAATCTGACCTCTCCCTTCGCTGCAAACCCGAGGCTGACCTTGTACTTTGGTCAATAAAGCAGACCCCTGGCCTAATAATGCCTCCTTGCCCACCTTGTCTGCTATACTGCCTCATAGCCTAAGAGTCCGTCGCCTTTTCGATACCTACATTCCCCGTGGGAAAAAACTGTACTATCACCTTCCGCCTCTAAAGATCATCGGTGGTCTCGGAAATTTGTCATATGGTATACTATGATTAGTGATTAACCTCAGAGCCTATCCACGAACGTCAAACTTCTTTGACGCGACGAACCTTGGCTTCGCACCTTGCAGGGAATCAGAGTCCTAGTGCAGAGCAGCACCATCTCTCCGTCGGTCTTATGAGGCCTTTAATCTAGTCGAAAGCGGGGGGAAGGATCGGAAACAAACCAACCGACGATCGAGGGGGCCGAAAGAAACTATATAATAAAAGAAAGGCCAAATAGCGACCGCTTTGAGAGTTCAACCACCCACACCAAGATTCTATGCTTTCTGACTGCCCCAAATATATAGTACCCTTCCCTGGTCCTGGGACTCCAGACTCTTCGTGGAACCCCCATTCTCTCGCACCATGAGGCTTTAGTGGTTTAGATAAGATAGGATTCACCTGCAGTTACTTCTTTTTTGTTGGTTGTGACTACTTTCCTGCTATCCGAAACTTCCTCTCTCGCCGAGAAATGAGAGGATGGGATGCCACATTCTTTAGTCACTACTCACTCTCTCACCTAGAAAAAGACAGAGAGGTTATGGCCGAAGACTCTCACACTGTCTGTTGACGTAGCTTATTGAGTAGACGGTTCGCGATAAGAATGGATAGACAGTCTACTAGTCCCACTCTCCTATTCTGACCCATGCCCGTACTCATGCTTCTTTTCCGTGGTCGGTTGACCCCTGGCCTAATAATGCCTTGCCTTCTCTCCCACCTTCTTTCTGATAGTTAGCTTTGCGCAGGAATCATGACGGCCTCAAGATCAGGGCGGAATGGTCCCAGGAAGTCCGGTCCATTAGGTTGAGGACAAGTAGATTGGATCGAGCGAGGGAAGTCAAGGGGAAGGGCAGAAGAGGGAGAAGGTATGTTCTACTGTCATCTGCCAGGGTTCTAGAATATGCTCAGAGGATTAGAGGCCCATAAGCGAATCATCTTGCTTTCATCCAGTCGAAGACGAAGGAGTCTACTTCTATCTTTGAGCTCGCCCACGAAGTCTACTCTAGTCTAATCTAAGGAGAGTATGGCTTTGATATTAGAGAGTTCATCTTCCTCCCAGGATGAAGTCTACTCTCAGGATGATCTGCCTTATCCGCTAATCTAGATATGGGCCTGGAATGAGGGACTATGGGTGGGTCAGTTCATCTAACACTACGATCAATGATAGAACAAGCCACAAATAGTCAGTGCCAAGCACGAAGCCAAAGGATAGGGACTCGCTTCCTGAGGTCTGAAAGGGATGTGTTCTGCAGGCATTTCAGTCCATTTTGACGTGGGCCTTTTCCCTCTGAAGAGGGATCTTCCTATGATTTGTCCCCCTAAGCCTTGGTCAATCAAGGAGTCTGCTTTGAAAAAAGTCCTACATCAAATTCCACTGAGCCTGCACGATTTGAATGGAGGTTAATTAAGCCAACCTTGGGAAACAATGGTTCATTGCAAGGGGAAGGAGGATGACTTTTTAGGTTTTTTTGAAATAAAAGAAAAATTCTTTTATATATGTGAGGTTCTGACCTTCATTCAGAATCAGCCTCTGTAAATTAACAGCGAGATGTTGGATTTGCGTCAGACAAAGCAAGAGAAATTGACGTCATTGGGTCTTCTCATGCCTTCTTTCCTTGCTAATGTCAAGGACTCGCGAAAAAGCTAGCAGCAGCCCCCCAGACCCCATTTCCCCTCAAACTATCATCAATCTGATCAGCTCTTGCATCACAAAGGTCTCCTACTCCTTGCTCATTAACGGCTCATCTCATGGGATAATTTCTCCCTCTAATGTCCTAGGGTTGCCCCTGGTCTCCATTTTTCTTTATATTTTGAGCTTAATCGCCTCCTCCTCAAAAGCCTGAATTCCACTTGCATTGAGGGCATGATGTTAGCTAGAACAACCCCTCCCATCTCCATCCCCTGAATCTACTGGTTGGGAAAGCTTCTCCCCGTGAAGCTAGGGCACTAGGCAGACTCCTTGATTACTATTGTAATTATTCGGGACAAAAGGTGAACTATAGCAAATCCTCCATGATTTTGAGTCCCAATTGCCTATTATATCTATTTATATAAGGAAATGCTCACTACTTCTGGAATCTTCAATGGAGATCTTTATTTGGCCTATTGAGAATGCTAGACTGAAGACCTTAACCGTGTCTGATTCAGGACAAATTCAAAACGTCATCAAAAAATGAAGATAAATGCCTTATCCCAAGCCGGGAGAACAGTCTTGGTCAAATCCTCTTTAGCTTCCATACCAACATACCGCATTCTAGCGGGTCCACATGACCCCAAAAATCTTTCCAACTCTCTTGAGAAAGCTACCAAGGATTTCTTGGAAGCCAAATGTTCTCCTGAACATTCAACCTTTTGGAAAGGTATATATATGTGCTATCAAAGCCTGACTCTTTAAAGGAGGGTTAAAAATGGTCAGTCGACCATGGCGAGATGACTGGATTAGGGAGATCTCCTATTCTACCTAGGACCTTCTCTTGTCCCTTCTATGGTGTCGGAGCTTATCAGAGATGAGACTAACTCTTGGAATGCTGATCTCATACATCTTTTCATAGACGCTTTCCTCCCATTGCAAATTACAAAGATTCATCGATACTGGGGACAGAACTAGCCCTGATGATATGGAAGCCCAATAAAAAGGTGTATTTTCGGTTGACATCCGCCTACCACCCACTAGATAAGCTCTCTCTCTTGGATCTTGATCAGCATCAATCGCAGGATATGATTCCGTTCCTCAAAAGAATCTGGCCGGCCCAACCCCCCAACAAAGGGAAAACCTATGAGCTGTTTTCACTCGTAAGCATGAGCTTTCAAAGACCGATGCTTCTACTCCAACTATTTATTGGCTTCCATTTTCTCGGCGAGGGGGGTGGGGGGGGGGAAGCAAGCTTGGCAATTAAATCATGAGCCGAGATCATACATAGCATACCGCAAATTAGGTATAAGGATGCAAGAGAGGGGGTTGCACGAAGAAGTAGCCTCCGCTTGTCCTTAACTTAGTTGCTTTGGCGCCTATGTTGAAGAAAGGTTTGGAAGAGTTCAATGGCGCAGGTACGACATGAAGCTTGTGGCTCGAATCGGGTGAATAGATAAAGGTAGTTTCAGTGATCTTCTGGTTCAAGCCTAATTCCGTTGCCTATTTCTTTATCAAGTTTGCCTTAAAAGCATGAAATTAGGTCAGCCTTGGTTTGACTAAATATGGAGATAATCACAAATAATTATCCGGAAGAAATCCACCCTTCGACTAATACGCGAAAGATGGGGAGACAGGACCTAGAATCAGAGGTTTTTGGAAAGATGTGAGCCCCAAGTTGATGGGACCGTCCGATGAGATTTCAAGGTTTCCATTCTCGTGCTATATTATTCACTAAAGTCGATCGTTCAACACAACACCTGCGGCTCGGATGAGTTGAGTATAGTCCCCCTCTGGAACACCCACCACCCGTTCATCTTGGGAGAGCTTTAGAGAGACGTCTGCCTATTTATTTCCAGCTTTTTTTCGATTTATTGCCACAAAATATATAATATAGGGGGAGTTCCTATTCCAATATAGAATTTGAAATTCTCTGACTGACATTCCACGTTCCCGAAATGGATCCCCAGAAATATTTGACATTTTAGATGATCATTTCTATTTTTAGGTATTCGAGGAATCCTCCGTAATAGACGAAATATTCCTATTATGTCAATGCCAATTGAATCAATGTTATTAGCAGTGAATTTGAACTTTTTGGTATTTTCCGTTTCTTTGGATGATATGATGGGTCAATCATTTGCTTCATTAGTTCCAACAGTGGCAGAAGCTATTGGGTCAGCCATTTTCGTTATTACTTTCCGAGTCCGAGGGACTATTGCTGTAGAATCCATAAATTGCATTCAAGGTTAAACAAGACGTCGTCAGCTATATATTACTACTTCATTTCGTTCTCTTCTTTCTTTTCTTTTTGGGCGAGTGGAAATATAGATAAGAGCGGTTCGGAAGGCTAGGGGGGGGTCAGAGGGATAGGTCTTTTTTCAGCACATCCGATTCCCCAACGACTTCCCGTTGAGTTGCTGACGATACTGAGGATGTTTCTAAATGAGAGAGTTCAACGGATATGCAATATCGAAAGATGCTATTTGCTGCTATTCCATCTATTTGTGCATCAAGTTCGAAGAAGATATCAATATATAATGAAGAAATGATAGTAGCTGGTTGTTTTATAGGCTTTCTCATATTCAGTCGGAAGAGTTTAGGTCAGACTTTCCAATCCACTCTCGATGGGAGAATCCAGTCTATTCAGGAAGAATCGCAGCAATTCTCCAATCCTAACGAAGTCCTCCCTCTGGAATCCAATGAACAACAGCGATTACTTAGGATCAGCTTGCGAATTTGTGGCACCGTAGTAGAATCATTACCAACGGCACGCTGTGTGCCTAAATGCGAAAAGACAGTGCACGCTTTGTTATGTCGAAACCTGAATGTGAAGTCAGAAACACTTCTAAATGCCACTTCTTCCCGTCGCATCGCGCCGTCTCTTTTTGTTCATATATAACCCGCTTTGCATCATGGTGAGTCCACCCCCTACGCCCCCATCAGAAAGATAGGCGGACGAGGTCTCATAAAGTATAGGTCGGATGTTTATGTGAGCAGTAAGCAGTGGATCCCCCCTTTTTTTGGGGAAAGCTGGTGGCCCTTTTGGCGTGTGGAGTCTTTGGGGCGGCCTGGCTTGATTCGTTTAGTGGATCCAGTCGAGGTGGTTTTTGTTTACCAGCGCGTAGGCGGTCCTCCTATGACCGAGTCTTTCTGGCCCCTGTGAACATCTTTTTTGGAGGTCTTAAAGAGGGCCTCTCTAACCGGTTCGACAGTGGTAGGTGTCCGACCATTCCTGTCTCGGCTCCGAGGAAGAAATTCCGGAAGGAGTCAGGGATCCCTTCGGACCTGGAGAAGGTGTTACGCTGGGTCGGGTTTTGGTGAACCAACAGGTCGCTCTGAGGGCAAACTATATATTTCGAGCCCCTCTTCCGTTGCCTAAGTTACACCTTTGGAATACCCCTGAATGGGGATTTCGCTCTACTCCCCCAATCTGCACTTGACGCCACGCCGACTCTCCGTCGTGGAATTAGACCAAGGGGAATCGACAGGGAGAGACCTATCCTGCCTCTACGTCTCCCTCATCTTTCGCACGTAGGAGATCGAGTGGGTAAGTAGATCGATCGCCCTATACCGACCTCCCCATGGAGGGGAGGGTCTCCACAATATATGGAATTCGGAGATCACGATTTAGCGGAGGGGGTCCAGTCATACCCAAATAAGAATATTCCAGAGGAAAATGCACCTAAGATCAAATATTTCAAGCCGGCTTCCGTGGAAAATTCTGACTTTCTTTTTGATACTGCGATCACATAAAAACATAAACTTTGAAGCTCAATAGCTAAATATATGGTAATTAAATCATGAGTCGAGATCATAAATAACATACCGGATGTATATCCGAGATAGAGCAATCACTACCTGGAGATGCAATGTGAATAACTTCTTGAACCACTAAAGAACTTGAGAGAGGAACGAAACTGCATATGAGTTGCGGACGAAGCACCTACGGAACAACATCTCAGATCATGTCATCATCCCCACTTGCAGATCTAAACCAACACCGTCCATGCGAGATCCATCGATCATCATATTCGTGCACGAAGACCACCACTACCCTTCGATCCACAACCATCAAGAACCACCGCCAACCTGAAGACAAACGCCGTGAACAGGCGCTTGCAGATCCAGCCATAACATGTAGATCAAAAAAGGAAAGAACGCGAGCATTTGCCCAGATCGCTCATGAACTGCACGATCATCAACCGATCCAATTCTCCAGACTGCTCCACACTTCAGAGCATCAACGTCCCTCACCCATCGCTTAGCGATCTCACGTTCACCTCACACGCACGTGAAATATCTTGGGTAAATTTCTTTTTAACCCAAAAAACTTTTGTTAATTGCTTACATCCATGTTTAGCTGCTTGCTCACGTGATGTGCACTTCTTATTCTGTGGTTTTTGCATAGATATACCTGCACTTTATTTCCTTGTTATTGTTTGGTATATGAACATGAAATAATTGCAATTCAGTGCTCCATTTCAAGATTTAATATTGCGCCTCAATTTGCATGAAATAAATCTCTTTTGTGCTTCATCTTATATAATCCCTTTTGCTTATGAAAATATTTTGATTTTCTATTTTTAATAATTCAAAAACTCATCAAAAACACAATTTATTGTAGTAGTGTTTTGAGTTATTTTAACTCCTATCCAAAATTTGTTTTAAAATGTTTTATAAAACCACAAAATCACATATTAGAGAAAACATTAAAAAATCATATAAAATCAGAAAAAAGTCATAAAAACATATCCTTGGTACTTTTGAAAGATAAATAAACTATATTTGTGAAAATTGATTTTCAGTATTTTTCTTTATTTTATATTTTAAAAATATGAGAATAACTATTTGGTTTTATGTTTTTCTTATTTACTGTTTTTATTGATTTTGAAAATCCTAAAAAAAATCAAGAACCTCTGAAAAATTACAAAAAAATAGTAATATCAAAAACATAAATATATTTTTATTTGAATTTTGTTATTATTTTTGTCATATTAAAAAATACAAGAGTGCTTGATTTATTTCTTTTACATTTTCATGATTCACTTTGTTAAAAATTTTAAAATATTAAAATTTACAAAATTAAAAATCACTAAAAAATTGAAAATAAGAACACATAAAAACATAAAAATTTAAAACTCATAAAAAATAAAAAGATAAAAAAAACACAAAAGATCAAGATAATTTTCTTAGAGTTTCCTTCTTTTTTGTTTTAATTTTTTCATTGATTAATAACCCTTGCATTATAATTGTTGCCTCCTTGAGTTTGACCCTGGGAGCTATACTAGATTAATAATTAAAATAACAAAAATAAATACACAATTTATTTCCTTTATTGTTGTTGGATAAATTGTTTGATTAATTCAGGTTTCAGTTTCAATCACATGGACACTTTCACTCCACATATCTCTTTGATTAAATAAATAAAATTAACTCTTAGTGAAACGTTGGTCATCAACAATGGGAGCGTTATTATATCTGAACTATCATCTAATGCACAACCTTTTCTAGTCAACAACCAGTTATTGAAGGCATATTTAGAGCATGATACATTCCTAGCCATTGTCGATTCTATTCAAGTCATTTTTGATGAAGATCTCTCAGCAACTGCAGTTGAATCAGATAATCCTAAAAATATTATTGATTAATTTTTTCCTTTTCTTCTTTTAGTTTCGTTTTCAATTCTTTCATTCTTCTGCATTTCATTCATCCCATTAAATTTGTGATATACTTAGGATATACTTCATCCTAAGTATAGGGGGATGAGTGTTATGTTATTTTTTATTTATTCACTTGAGTGTCTCTCAATTTCTTAATATTCTGTCTTTACTTAAGATATTTCACCACTAAGTATAGGGGGAGAAGCCTAGTCATTGATTTGTAAATTATAATCCTCAATCATGTCTACCTTTTGTACCGTCTATTATACTTAGGATTAGTTGATCCTAAGTATAGGGGGACGGTCGGCTTCTTATTATTTTATTCAGTCGTTATAGGATAGACTTTTCTATATTCATCACTATTTATGTCTTCCTTTATTTCTCTTTGATCACTATGAGGATAGAGTTCACGCTAAATATAGGCGGTCGTGTATATGTTATATATACTGTAGCCATAATTCGTACTTTCGTATTTTCTATAATATGGCTAATATACAATATTGGGTAATGGTATAAATTAAGGCAACCTTAAAGAATACACTATAAATATGTATAGAAAAATTTCAAATTTCTGTTAATTACGATTAATAAATTGGTTTAAAAATGTTTTTAAAATGTCTTGAAAATTCTTGAAACTGTTTGGAATTTTTTTGTAAAATGTTTTCAAACCTTTGTAGAAATCTTTGTAAATATTTGCAAAATTTTGATTCATTTGTTTGAATAAAATCTTTTGAAAATTACTTTACAAATGATTTGGAAAATGGTTGTGAACTACTTTAAAAAATCTATTTATACCTTCGAAAAATCTTTGCAAAATGATTTTCAAATATGGTAAATGTTTGGAAATTATTTGTAAAAAATATTTAAAAATAAAGTTTTCAAAATATTTGTAAAAATGTTTTGAATTTTTTTGAGAACCTTGTATAGAATTGCGATAAATAACAACTCAAATAAAATTCTTTATATATATAACCCTTGTATATAAAACCTGTGAATAACAATTGATACTTAACTTATGTACAAATTCCTGATGTAAAATCTACATCATATCATACACATGTAAATATCTGTACATACCGAATTCACTAACCCTTATAAAAAATCCCTAAAAATTCAAAAATTTCAAAAACTATAAAAATTTGCAAAATGTTTTCGAAAATTCCATAACAATTGGCAAAACTTTTTTGAAAAATCCATAAAACATTCTAAATAAGAAAATAGTTTGACAAAAATATTTTCTTGCACTGCATTTGTATTTGAATTTTTCGGAATGATAATGACAATTGAAAAAAGTCTAAATAAAATGGGAATATCGAAGCCTGGTCTAGACCTCAATCAACTTAATTTCAGAGGAACCTGTAAAGGACTGCAATTGAGACACTTAAGTCATTTTAACTTAATTCTTTAGGTTCTATGAGACTGTATTCGTGAGTTGATTCAATGTGACTAACTAGAACCTTTCATGTAATCCGTACGCCACTTGAGACAATGGCTTGACTTAATATCTCACACAAATCACATAGCTTGACCAAGATGGCTCGTTGAAATATCTTGGAGTCTAAGTCGGAACGATACTAGACCGCTTCGCCAAGGGAAGCTCAGGAACCATTCATGGGGTCTGCCGAAACTGATACTTCAACCCTCTTTTCCTCTGGTAACATGGGCATCTAACAATTGGAGAATAGATTGAAATAAAACTTCATATGAGGGATGTTCTGATAGCATAGTTTTTCTAAGACCCCAAATCATGGGTGGAAAAAAAGATTCTATATCCATCGGGGCAAAACAAGATTGTAGAGTAATGCCAAACATAGAAATATCCAAAAAGAAGCCTATGCCAAAAATCCCCAAAACTTTGAGCTTCCAAAAAAGGCTTGTTTCTTGGTGGAGACTTGGTCACACGACCGAACTCTACAAGCAAATCTGACTACACTAGTCTGTTTCCATTTCTTTTCCCTTCTTGCTTCCCCCTCCTTCGTTATGAATTAGCACGTACCTGAACTCAGAAGGAAATATCCATTTCCCCATGGACGAGTTACTAAAGGAGAAGACCACTTGATAGTTTAGCTATTTATCTGGGATGAGCTAACACAATTCACACACATGGTACCTGTCATTTCAAGGTTATGAGAGTATATGTCTGAAAGGACGGTTTTGAACAGGCTATTGGATTGAACTGAATAGAGGAACATGGAACATAAGGGTTATTGAGTCACAATTCCTAACATGAACGTGGTTTAGAACAAACTAATAATCTAAAGGTAATCAAGCTGCAAACTTTGAATTTTATTAAAATAAGTTTAAGAGTCAAAATTATTCCAAGTTCTTTCTTTTTCTGTTCTTTATTTTCTTTACACTCATTATCATAAGTGTTTGATAGGGACTAGCAAAGGCAATATATGGAGGGGTGGTGTGATGAATATCCATTTCATCAACTTTATTCATTTGTTTTGGTCTTAAATCAATAGTCAAATGCATGTAAATAAAATTAATTTGTAAAAAAATAATATTTCACTATTTAAACTAGAAATATTGTATAAATACATGTATTTAATTTAAAATTAAAAATAAAGGAAAGAAAAGAGAAGGAAATAAAATAATGTAAATATTGAATGACCCTAAACCCCGAAACCAAGTCAATATTGACTTGGTCGATCATGAATAAAGTAGGGGGAGATAGGGTGATTAATTGTATAGAAATCCTAATTCAATACCATGTATATAGCTCAATATTCTTCTATTTTATTATTCTTTTACATACCTCAAATAAAGATTTCTTCTACATGAAACTTGTACATATAAATGTATAGAAAAATAAATAAATATTGCCAAGACAAATAATGAACAATGTAACTAGGAGTCACAGATAAAAAAAGCTACAAACTGAACTTCATAGAACAATATCTTCTCCATAAGAAAAAAATCAACAAACTAATCTTTAATGTTCATAAAATTAAAGTATCTATCTAATGAAGATTTCATTTAATATGGAGTTAACATGCAAAATTCGGCTTTATGGGGTCCCATTATACTATAGACATGTATATTTTATTCATTTTATTTATTCTTTATATTTTTAACTTTCTTGTATTTTTATATACTTGTAAGTATTATTTGAAATATATATTAATTATATACACAAAATAAAATCACTAAAAATGCATTAAAATAAATAATGTATCAAAAATCATATGCATATTATACCTATAATGTATACACACATATTTATTTATGTATATAAATAAAAATAGAAAAATAAAATAAAAAATTATAAATATGTATGTAAATATATTATAAATATTTAAAATATGTACATTTATTAATAAAAATTATTTTATAAAATAAAAATAAAATACTTAAATATAAGTAAATAGACCCATGTATGTACTTGTAAAAAATAGCACCTAATAAATAAGGTTATAAATATAAAATAAAAATACCCATAAAATAGTGCATAAAATAAGAAACATTTTAATGTTTTGGCTTTTAATTAATAAACTCATTTATTATTTTTTATCGATTTAATTAGAGAGTTATTCCTACATTTTTCTAGTTGGTCCACGAGGACCAACCTGAGGCCTTCGACTATTGATAGTCCGATCAACTATCCTCTCTTCACTTCTAACTTTTCCCAGATGTCACGAGTGTACCTCTTCTATAGTTTATTACTCTTCCTCCTTGCTCTCTTCTACCTCGATACTACCACCGATCCGAGTTCCCACAACCCTAAGTCTGCGCCATCCCTATAGCTTCCACAAACCTCGCCTCCTCTTCACGCCATCTTCTTCCCCTTTTTGCCCCTCACCATATCAATAAATAAGGTCCTTCATCCTCCTTTATAAGTTTTGTCCCCTTCTCCCTTTCTAAACTCATTTCCTTGATCACTCAAGCTTCCTGGTGACAACATGAAGATCGTGGTGGCCTTGGCATGGAGAAAGAGGTGTTGAAATGGTGGTGCAGCCTCGTCGGAGTAGATTCTCTCGGCGGAGTTCTCTACTCCCTGTTCTTGCAGGTATGAGCTATTTCTTTCTTGTATTTCTAGTGTAATCTCCTTCCAGTAATGTAGTATCACCTTTAGTTTATGAATTTAATCTTTAGGTTAGCTTAATTTCAAGATTTTTGTTGGTTGGAGCATCAAGCTCCAACTCTAATTCACCATGAATCCCACTGTGTTTTGACTCACCCACATCTTCATCTCACTCCCCATCGCTTTCTCCATCGAACGAACAATCTTGTAACCTCCGATTTTTTCCAAATCAGAGGAGTCAATGCTCCTCTTCCAAACATCGTCGGAGCTTCAGTGTCCCTCCATCCCCGTGTGTGTTGCAGCTTCGTAACGGGTTGAGAGCACTGCTCTCGACCCCATGAAACTTTTGTGCAGGTACTTGCACCTGGGAGCGGATTCGATGCAGGACTTTAGCTCCAGGTTGGTTCATGTGAAGAAGACCTCCAGATCCCCATCGACAGGATGTGGACCCCACTGAGCACCATGTGTAGGCACATATATTTCTCAGGAAGTTGTGGAGCTCGTTCGAGAAGAGAACGATGAATGGTCTAGGAGATATCATCGATTGAAGCACCGCCAAGATGACCTTCCTGGTTGTTCTTCCATACCACGCTTGGGGCTATCAGATAAACAACACGGCCCAGATCTAATCTTGGCTGTCCAATCTCAGCAAAGTGTTACACCTTCTCCGTCGCTCGATCAGGTTAAGTGGGTCTATGTGGTGCATCCTCGACCATGGATGAGCGCCTTAAGTGGGTTTATTGCATACACCCCCCGGTAGCATTTCGTAATTTTTATTTAGTCCTGAAAATCCCCATAATAGTATAATTTTTATTGTAAACTTTGTAAGAGGACCCTCGAACTTCACTCTATTTGCATTCCGATCCCTTGCCATGTCATATCACGTGCTCGTATGCATGAGGGCCTGCTCTTTTTGTATCCATACTCCTCCGAGTTTGGATATTTATGTTTAGTCCCATATTTTATATATAATGTTAAATATTTGGAAAATTTGCATGCAAGGCCTGGATATTTTATTTAATTACATTTATAGCCCTATCTGACACATATTTAATGTAGATTTAATTGGATAAATTACTTGTATACCCTTTGACTTTGCTTCACACGTTATTAAATGCAATTACTATTTCTTTAAATTGCGTTTAGGTCCCTACAAGTTCTAGAAATTTATTTTGTGTATATTTATTATTAAAAAATCATTTTATACCTAAAAATGGTAATAAATTTATTTTAGTTACCTACTAGATATATCTATCATGCATATTTTTCTTATGGCACTTTAAGTTAGATTTCTATTTATAAAAAAATAAAAGCATGCTTTTTATTCTTGATTGAATATTAAAAAAAGTATAGTACTTATAATACAATATATTCTATCATATATCAAAGGTCACTAAAAACACATAAATAAAACCTTAAAAAATACAAACCCCCCAAAAAAAATTATAAAAATATAGGAAAAATTTATTAAAAATTCAAAAATCTTATTTTCTATCATAAAATTTTTCTTATTATATATAGTATAAATAAAATTAGTTTTTGGAATTTTGGACACTATTGTCTATTTTTAAAAAAACAAAACAATTCATTTATATTATTTTATTCATTATTTTGTATATTTTATTACTTTAAAAATACATAAAACGATAAAAATCCTTTAAAAATAACTAAAATAGAGATAAAAATATTAAAAACATTTTAAAAATATAAAACCATAATATATCTTACATATTATTTATATTACTTATATAGTACAAGTTATTATTACATAGAAATACATTTTATATTTTAAAAATAAAAAACTTAAAAAATAAAAAAAATAAAAAAATATAATTGAGAAATTCAGAATTAAAAAATACAAAACAACTAAAAATCCATTAAACTTCACATATAATTAAAAACCCGTAAAAAAATAGTAAAAGGCTAAAAATACAAAAATTATTATTTTTATTATTATTAATTATTTTAATAATTATACCTATCATATGTTGTTCTCATTGGTTCGAACCCTATACTTGACACTTTATTCATTGCACAAATTATTCGTGGGTTGATTATTTGATGATTTGATTGATCACATACGAAGTACCCAGAGAGGGACGATATAGCGATTACCGGATCTGACTTGTCAGAAACCACATGCTCCTCCAAGACTGGATGTTAGGCACCTCTAACCTATCTATAAATAAGGGGGGGAGAGAGAGAGTCGTTATATTATTATAAAGTAAGACTGTCATGGTAAGATTAATTTAAGGATTTAAGTTTAAGAAGCCCACTAACAACTAAGAGTATATACTAGAGAATGTTTACCGTGATTATAATGTAAAAACGAAATATGTAAGAGTTTAGATATAATTATGAAATTATACAAGGACATTAATACAACAGAACGAGAATATAATGATTCATTTTCCAAAGCCCTCACTAAATTATCCGTTGTTAAATCTAATGCAATGATGATATTATTTATTGTGAAATCATTTTTTATGCATATGATATCTTTTATCACATCATTATGTCAATATAACGAAGCTGATCTGTTGCTGCTTTTTCAAAAACTTATCAAATTGTTATTATTATTTAGTTCAAAATTTAGTGATGATTAGTTAAAAATTTCAGAAATAGCAACAAATAAACATCGTTGTGTATGGTTGCTAATGATATAGCAATTCATACGACATTATTCGCTATTTTCACTTATAAATACTTATTTCACAAGTAATATTATCATCGTTATATGTCTAACATTGAATGATTTTGTGCCAAATTTCATAAACAATCATTATAACCCCATTTGGTCATGGTGCATGTAAACGTTACAATTGTGTACAAGTATTCGATAAAACAATATAAATAGCAACCAAAACTACTTGCCAATTTAACTTGGAGCATAGCATATCAATGATTCTACATAACAATTGAAAGGCGTGACATATGCAATAGATAAACGAAAGCATATTAATGCAATCAGATCATATCAATAGAATGACAGGATTTAAATATACTTCAGTAATTATTTGTTTAATTGAACAAACTATATATTTTCATAGTTTGGATGTACCGCTTATAACATATTTTGGTTTCCTTTGCTATCCTGGACTTTATTTTGTTTTAAATCCCATTATTTTAAAAGAAAAATTTACATTCCATTGCATACAAAATTTCAACAGGGTTATGCAGTAAACTAAGCAAAAATGCTTGATATATCTTCCTACATGAGTAGGCTTGATAAATTCATTGTTTATCTCCTTAGTAACTCACCTACTTTCATCTCTCATTGCTCTCAAAGATATCCAAAAATCCCGTGATGAAACACAACGAATTTGATTGGAGAGAAACGAATACAAACCCACCAAAACGTCTACTTTTATTACACAGACTATCATTTTTGCTCGGCATGTCTCTCGATCGATATTTTTCCTCGATGCATGATTCTCTACCTCTGTCCTCTCATGTTGGATGTATTCAAAAATAGTTGTTCGGCGTTCTTACTATTGTACCCTCTCTTCACTCAAATATGCTGCCAATCACGGAAGCAAATACATACAAACACGATCAAACAAGCAAGATGCAAACACACGAATTTACAAGGTTCACTCGTAACAGGGCTACGTCATTGGGTGGCGACGATAAGTTTTTGCTATGTGTAGAAAGAAGTAATACATAGGATATTGAGAAAATACAGATAAGGGATGAGAATCAGGATGAGAATTTGGGGTTGCAGTAAATGGTGGCCCCAAGGCCCCTTTATATTGCAACAAAAGAATACCAATAGTATCCAGCAATCCATCCCAACAACTTTCAACCAATTAGGATCTAGGAGGCAGATCAGACATCTCAGAAATCCATCATAACAACTCTCAACCAATCTAGATTCAGGAGGTGGATCAGACATCTCAGCAATCCATCCCAACTGCTCTCAGCCAATCAAGATTCAAGAGGCAGATCGGGCATCTCCGCAATTCAGCCCAACAACTCTCAACCAAACAGAAGCCATGACATAGATCAACCAAGTCAACAATCCAACCCAACAAATTGCTAGGATATAAGTCATATAACAATATCCTCCTTGAATTGAATCCTCAAATAGCAGAATTAATCGCTGCTAGACTTTGTCGAGAGTAGAAATTTCAACTAGCAAAATTAATCACTATTAGACACCACAAGGTTATTCTCATATAACAGATTTAACCACTACTATACTCTACCATGAATTAAATTCTCTACTAGCAGAATTAACCATTGCTAGACTCCACTGGGATCGAATTCTCAGATAGAAGAATTAACCACCTTTTGAAAATTAGATAGTAGAATTCAAGTCATATTAACAATCTACATCTGAATTGAATCCTATGAGAAGCTCTGCCAAGCTTCGTCGTGCCGCTGCCTACCCCTCCTTGGGGATACTCCCAATCGTAGACACCGAGCGATTCCAAACAATGCTTGAACTTACCCCTAGAAATTATAGACCCATGCAAGATGTATGTATTGTTTTGCTTCTTGCCCTAGATGACAACAACCCTGGCTTTGGCAACCCACATGACTCCACCATCAATACTGGATCTATATCCTTTAGACTCCAAGACTCCGAGGGATATCGGGTTCTTTCTCAGATCAGTAATATGGACTACTTCTATCACCGTCCTCACGAGTCCATCATGCATCTTTATCTCAAAGAGTCGATCCCTACAATCTTGCGCTTTGCATTATTCCCCATGACATTGTTTCCACCATCTATCTTCTCATAGGTGCAGAACCAATCTTCATGGGGAGTCATATGGTAAGAATATCCTGAATCAAGAATCCATGTGATATCCATCTTCTTTTGATCTGTGATGGTGAGAACAAAATCATCCTCAGAATCTCTGCCTCCTTGAGCTAATGCAACAACTGTGACCTTCTTTAGGCAGTCTTTTTTCCAATGTCCATATTCCTTGTAGTAATTGCAAATGTCCTTAGAATATTGATTTTTTGACTTATGTGTTCCCTTCTTTGTGTAGCCCGAGTCAGCATGGCTCTTTTCATGAGTCATAACCAAACCTACAATGTTATAGTCCGGTAGCCATATATTGAAGTTTGTGTGTATGTAGACTCGCGTGAACTTCCTCTAGGGTTATTGTTTCTCTTCCCATAATAAATGATTGAACAAAATCTCATATGATAATGGAATAGAAATCAATAAAATCAAGACAACATACTTATCTTCAATATTAACATCTTTGTTTCTTAAATCCATCAATAATGTATTTAACCGATCTATGTGTTCTTTACACTACGAGAAATGGGATCTTTCGGGACGAGAACATGCGACGATAAACAAACAAATGTCCCTTTTAGGAACTATATGAGATGATCGTATAAAAATCTTCCCCTATTCCATCAATCTAGGTGACGGACCAAGAGACGTCATCTCCTTTGGTTGTTAAGAATATAGGACAGTTGTTGGCGAATGTATCCTCGAGGTTGCCCCCCTCTCTGGCCCAATTCTTGACACTTGAGACTCTTGGGGGATGATTTTGATCGTCTCCTATGCACTCCTTGCAACATCATAGATGAGTCAAAGTTGAGGTGCTCAGACTGGAGGGGACAATTGCCAATGACTTTCCCCCCTCTCTGGCCAAATTCTTGGCACTCAAAAGCCTTAGGGGATGGTTTCAACTATCCCCTATGCTTTTCTGGTAGCGTCATAGATGAGCCAAAGTTGAGGAGCTCGGACCATAGGGGATGATTGCTAACAACCATCCCCTCTGGGCCGCCCCCCTATCTGGCCCACTTCTTGGCACTTGATGCGCTCCTCATAGCATCACGGATGAGTCAAAGTTGAGGTGCTCAGATCAAAGGTGATGGTCGTTAGCAACCACCCCATATAGTAGCATAGGTGATGGTCATGACCATCCCCTCCGATGTAGAAGAGATATTTTCACGTAACTGTACCATCAGGGATGGGCAAAATGACCATCGTTGATGGTCTTGTCGAAAAATAACCCACCAATCCCGTTTCGACCCATTCTTCCACAAATTCTTCCCAAACTCCTCTCCCCTACCATCGTTGCTACCTCTCGACGCCCCCGAGCCTCCTGTGGTCGACGACCTCTCCCCTCTTGCTCTTATGGTGTTTTCCGATGATGATTTATGTTCGTTCTAATCAGTTGGCTTTGTGATCTCCCCGATATCCTTATCCCTACTCAAGGTATATCCTTTGACGTACTAGTTTTCAGAGCCATATTACCTTGTTTTTATATTAAATTATTTGGTATTAGTGTATTGATTGTGGTATAAGTTGTTTAGACATTGTGGCATGGATCATTGGATGTATATTTGTGATATGGATTGTGGTATGTATACATTACGGTATATACCCATTGATATATATAACATGACTTGATGTCTGTGTATATATATATGGATGCGACATGCAAGATAGTTAGATATATTAAAAAGAAAATAATCTGGTGAGTATGATGGAATCGATGAATGCCATGGTTTAAAACAATGGTGGATCTTTGTGGATCATAAGAATAAAACACCATTGATGAGATATTTGTCTGAGTATGGAGATCAAAGGGAATATTAAAACAAGTTGCTCTTTGGTGATATTTTGGGTATGTGGTTATTTTAGAGAAGTGAACGACTAACCAAAAAGAAATACATGATCATATTTGAGATAATTGATGAGAAGTTCTCCTAGTCTATTGTTTCTGCTATGCAATACTCAAGAAAGTAATTAGTTGGATTATTTTTATATAAAATGACTACATTTGAAGTCAAGTGATTTTATAAAAGGTAATCATATAGCCCCATTTCCATTATACTAATAAGAGGATAGTACCTCAATAAGGTCTATGACATATTAGTCACGCACTTTGTACGTCATCACATTAATGACCTCAGGGCATATCTTAGGTTCCTAATTAACATTCATCATGGCCTGATATTATCTTGCTAATGGGACACAAGGAAAAAGGTGATAGAAAACCTAAAGTAGTTATTGAATGTGTAAGATAATTTTTTTTCTAAAATACTTATGAATTTAATCTTTTAAGTTGTAGACTTTTAAGATACATGTAGTACTAATTGCAAGTTATGATATATATCTTAAGCATTGATGTTGTGTATTTTTTATTTTTTTTAGACCTTCTCTGGTCTTGTGTGTGGTAGGATGTGGGTATTGTATGGTGCAATGTGTTGGAATCCATGGTAGAGTGTATGGTGTAATATGAATGGGCTTTTTTTATTTTTGTCTGAAAAATGTGTTCTACTGATTTTATTTTTAATTATATTTTCTTGTGACATTTTCAAATTTTATACTTTTGCAAAGATGAGGCCTTGTGGGGGAATACCCAAAGGCGATGATGATTGTAATGATCCTTACTTTGATATATTCCTCACCCATCTACGAGAAGATGGAAAACCATATATAATAGAGACGTCTAATACCAAAAATGGATTGATGATCATTGTTAAGTATGAGGAATATGATCATAGTGATGAGGACGGTGATGACAATGAAGATGAGGAGTAATCTAGTGTATCCCCATATCGGTCGGTTCGTTAGGGAGTCGTCATTCGCAAGAGGGATGTTGAGACAAAGAGAGTAGAGAGGAGAGGCAAAGCGAAAGGAAATGAAAAGGGGAACATCATCCTTCATCGAGGGAAGAAGTGAATGAATAGTTTAATTATTGTATAATAGTTTGGACAATGTAACGTAGAGTAGTTGAGTTTGTTGTTAAACTACTTTGAACAATCTAATGTAGAGTAGTTTAACTTGAATTTTTCAGCAAAACTCATTTAGAACATTTCTTATAATATGATATGTAAAATGAATGTCTATTTTTATCCTGATCCTTCTCTCTAAGCGGAAGAGTATATATTGATACAGATATTGAATGTTTAATGTTAATATATGTAGGATAGAATGAAGGTCACATCAATGGGTGCCTAATTTTTTTATTGCAGAGAATCAAAGGGGACATGTGTCATCGTCCCCTCAGAGGCAATTATCCCATCTTCTAGAATCATAAGGGATGATCTAGTGAAGTACCAAGGACGGTTGTGACCATTTCATATGTGAAGGTTATGGATAAAACCTTAAGCGCATCACATAAGCGTGAAAAAAAAAATATGCAAGCATAAGTGACTGGTCATACTAGTTGCTCGGGGCAGCGGAATTTAAAATTTTAACACGATGAAACCAAATGTTCCAAGAATGCTTCTCAAATTGTTTCATCTAGACCACAAAGAAGATATAGGAATACCTATTGAAGCGTGGTTGTGATTGAAATCTTAAAGGAAGAGACCACCTGTCTCAAGTCAAACCCAATGGAGGAGATGCTTACGAGTGCATCGATGAAATACGTTCTTCTCACAATCCAAGATGTTGTTCCAAGCGATTAATCTCCTGATTTACCGCATGAAATCCATGGTCTTCTTCACGTCCAAGGAGCACTAAGGAAGACAAAGACCCATGAGCAGTCGAAGCGGTAGCATGATGGCATAGCAATGACGACGATTCCCTCTAGGTAAAGAAGTGGATGGCAGTCTTGAGAGAGAGAGGTTGCGTATATGATGACAATGATAGAGAGAGGCTTGCAATTATATTGTTGCACGAGAATAGCTAGGGCTGCCTCTTCTTTTATAATATTTTGGGAGTCCATGGTTCACAATCCATGTAGAACACAAAATTAATCTTTGAGATTTATTGTGGTTCTTTCAATGGTCATGATTTAATTGTAAAAATTTACAACAACAATTAATTTAATTAAATAAAATATATATTGAATAATCATCAATATAAATTAATGCAAACAAATCAATACTTCAAGAATGATTAGGAAGGCGACAAAGCTCCTTCCACTAAGTAGGGGACGATCACCATGAGTCCTAATTCAAGGGTCGTCGTCCACCCTCCCTATATGGAAAGGCTCTCCTTCTTGCTATTATATGAGATTATATATCTCATATAATCCTTCGTAATTTGCAACAACTTTTGTTGTAACTTTTTTCACAAAAATAATATGAAATTATTTTATGATATTTTCAATCATCCCATTGGAAATTGTGAATCATATTCACTCCCAAAATAAAATGTAAATTATTTTTTCATTTAATTGGCCAATGTGAATCCAACTCACATCAACATTTAATTTTTAAATACTATTTACAAATAGCTCTCTATAATATATTATAAGTCATATTTATAATATATATGATTAATATGGATAGTACTATCCACATTATTCATATTCATGAATATTAAAATATATTTACTTATCTTGGATTATCACTCTCATGCATCCAAATAATATGAATCACATTCACATTATTCATCATAACTAAATCACATTTAATTATCAATTTCTCAATACTCAAGTATACAATTTAACATTGAAATTATTCTTGAACTCTTTCATGAATAATATGCTTTCTCAGTAGATACTTAGAGATAAGGACATGGCGATTGCCCGTTCCACATATAGTGACTTAAATATTGAGATCACTTCTCAAATCCAGATCTCGAGACCTCTCAAAGACGCTAATATTCTCATTACATCTGAATCATATTCAGATCAATGTGCAACACTTAGACTAAGATCATATTACTTATTTGCAAAGGGGAGTCACTAAAATCTAGACTTATTTCATCACTCCTTTGGAATGGAAGTGTCATGGTTATATAATTGTTTATGATAACATTACCCGCGAGTATTCCTAATACCGGTATATCTTGCATAGTAGAAGACCTAGAACAAATATGAAGATTTAGATCAATCTTATACTATCTTCTTCAGGGTTCTATTAATTAAGTTTCTCATTCAGTCTTTGAGAGGTGGTATCAATCATATGATTTACAAAAGCATACATCATACCTACAAATTCTTGTCATGCTTCCAAAGCAAGAAAACCATGCATGGAATTTGATTGGTCCCAATACCTCATGAGTGAGCTCATGTCTTCTGGTTCAGAAGTGTACCTATATGATCCCTTTGAGAGAGTGTATTATTAATATGCCCTCGTATGCACACTAGCTCATCAGTGTATAGACCTTGATTAGGCCATCAATCTATCGGTCTGCCAAATGTACATACTCAGACATATAACAATACATTTGTCTCAAGTCAGAGGATGCATGCCTATATCGCTACAGTTTACGACATAAGACTTGGTTATCTCGATCTTATTAAGTCAACTCTTTAAACTAACTTATCTAACACCTCCGAATCTCTATTCCTATGCAGAGGACCTGCATCAAGAGGTCGGTCAGATATAGACCTTTAGATAAGGATTGTCATCTCCTTCTCAGGCTGGAGATCATCTCTTAATAATTCTTTGACGATGCTTGATGTGTCCTCAATATAACTCTTTAGATATCATCCAAGCGTCAGTCTCTATGATTAAACCATTGAATCAATAGTTGTATAATCATTAAGATGGCCATGGTACATAACCCTAATTGTACTAAGTGACCTTATAGTGCATTCATTCATTTAATCTTATACATGGAGTGAAATAAATAAATAACTTTTATTGATATATCAAATATTACAATAACATTTATTGTAGAAATAATTCGCTTCAGGCTCATATGCCTAACAATCTCCCACTATCCCTCAAAACCATTCATGTACAATCTTTCAACCCATGCTCATTACATGTTGGTTGAAAACATTTCGAGTTACAGGTTTGGTAAGGTAATCAACAACATTGTCAGCATAAGCCACCTTTGTGATGATGATGTCTCCATGCTTTTGAATCTCCTGAATGATGTGGTATTTCCTTTCTACGTTCTTGCTCTTTTGATGCCATCTGGATTCCTTTGCATGAGCTATGGCTCTCTTGTTTTCATAGAGTAGCAGGATGGGAGCATTAGAGGAAATTACAACATGTTCTAGGATTAACTTACGCAACCACACCACCTCCTTTGCAACATCTGATGCGGCAATGTATTCGGTTTCCATTGTTGAATCAATTGTAGTGTCATGCTTCTTGCTTCTACAGCTTACAACACCACTTTTCAACAGGAACACCAACTCTGATGTCGACTTTTGATCACCAATATCAGACTCGAAGTCTAAATATGTATATCCTAAAACTTGGATATCACCATCTCCATAAGCCAAGATATAATCTTGCATCTATCTTAGATATTTAAAGATGTTCTTATTTGCATTCCAGTGTTTCTCTTCATAACATAATTGGTAATGGCTTACCCCTCCCACTGCATGGTAGATATCTACCTTGTGCATATCATGGCGTACATTAGGCTTCCCATAGTTGATGCGTAAGGGAAACCAACCATGGCTTTCTTACCCTCAATACTTTGAGAAGCTATCCCTTTTGATAGGTGGATACCCTATTTTAAGGGAAGGAATCCTTTCTTGGAATTCTCCATTTGGAAATGTTCCAAGATCTTCTTACTGTATACATGTTGCGACAATCCCACAATCCTTTTTTCTCTATTTCTGAGCAGCTTCAGACTCAAGATATAATAGGATTATCCAAGATCTATCATGAAGGTATGGAATAACCAAATCTTTACATTGGTCATAATCCTTATATAATTCCCAATGATGATGATGTCATCTACGTAAAGCACAATGAACACACTAGCACCCCCACTATGCTTCTTGTACACACATGGTTTAACAAGATTCTGAACAAAATCATAACTCTTGATTGTTTTATCAAATCTGATGTTCCAGCTGTGAGAATCTTGCTTGAGCCCATAAATGGATTTCTTCAGCTTACATACTTTGCCTTCCTCAATTATGAAGCTCTGATACTGCTCCACACAGATATCCTCCTCGAGGTATCCATTGAGAAAAGCGATCTTGACATCCATCTTCCAGATGTTGTAGTAAAGATACACATCTACAGCTAGCAGTGTCCTGATAGATTTAAGCATGGCCATAGGGGAGAATATCTCATTATAGTTGATTCCTTCTCTATTGTGTAGCCCTTTCCTATGAGCCATACCTCGAAGGTATCTACCTTCCCATCAGGTTCTCATTTTCTCTTGAATATCCAATTACACCCAAAGGGTTTTATCCCTCTAGGTGGATCCTCTAAGGTCCATACACCATTCTTGTGCATGGAGTTTATTTTAGACTTCATTGCTAGCATTCATCTATCCATGTCATGATTTGTGAGTGCTTCATCAAATGAAGCTGGACCATTGTCAATTTCACCTGACACATGGAATACGTACCTTTCAGGTGGGGCAACCACCCTTGAACTCCTTCAAAGAGGTATGGGTGTTACATCTTCAATTTTTGATTCAAGAACTCAGTTTCCTCAGGGGATTCAATGAGTTCCTTTACTTCATTTTTGTCTTGACATTTAATAAGTCATCCTCCATAAATTTTACATTTCTAGAAATGAATACCTTCTAAGTCCCAGGGTCATAAAGTTGGTATCCAATATCATCCTTTACATATCCAATGAAGTAGCAATCCTAGTGTGAGATTCTAGCTTGCTTGCATCCATGTTCTTCACATGGACCAAACATCCCCAAATCCTCAAGTTTCTAACACAGGGTATGGTACCATACCAAAGCTCATGAGGAGTTTTAGGTACAAGCTTGCTACAAATCTAGTTTAGGATATATTATGTAGTCTTTACTACATATCCCCATAAACTAATGGCAAATGTGCTTTACGCATTATTGAATGGACCATGTCCATGATGTTCTTGTTGCGTCTTTCAACAACACCATTAAGTTTAGGAATTCCAAGAGGGGTGAGAATGGAGACTATTCCTTTATCTTTAAGATATTCCTTAAATTCATCTAAGAGGTACTCGCCACCTCGGTCAAATCGAATCCGTTTAATCTTCCTATCGATTTGGTTCTCAACCAAAGCTATGAACTCTTTGAACTTTTCAAAGGTTTCGGATTTATGATGTAGTAGGAAGATAAAATCATATCATGAATTATTATTAATATATGTCAAATAATATCGATATCCATTTTGGATCGTGGTATTGAAGGAACCACATACATCGGTATGTATTAGGTCATGAATACCCTCGCATGTTGTAACCTTGTTACGAAAAGGCATTCTTGTCATTTTACGTTGAATACAATGTTCATAGTATGTAAAGTTTGGACTTGTAGAAAATCTAAGGGTCCATGAATTATCAATCTATTGATCCTATCAATAGAGAAATGACCAAGCCTTTTATGTCAAATTATGTTTGAATGATTTCCATCCTCTGTGCTTCTTTTAGGATTTTTATTAGTGGTAGTGACATTCACAATATATTCATCAATGCATAATTCATAGAGCCCACCAGAAGTTAGAACACCGTATGTAATATATTTATCATAATGACTTATGACAAGTTTATTACAGAATAGAAATGAATGTCCATTTCTAACTGATTTAAATACAAATATAAGGTTCCTTATAACATATGAAACATAAAGACACTCTTAAAGTACTAGGAATCTTCCACTAGATATGATAGTTTGTAGTTACCGATGAATGCTGCAATAGTTACATCAGATCTCATTTGGAAGACCATCACCCCTTCATTAAGATTCCTATTTTCCTGAAATAGATGCAACAAATTTCATAATTGAATAGAAGCACCAGAATCGATCATCCTACTACCTTCTCATCATATAAGAAAATTGGTTTCAATGATGAAAGTAGATTTTATATCTGCAGGCTTTACCTTTCTCTATAGATTTAAGGTACTCGGGGCAATTACACTTCCAGTGCCCTAGCTTGTTGTAGTGATGATAGACATTGGACTTATTCTATGCCATCACTGTGGAAACATTAGAAGATGAGCCAAGAACTTGACTCTTCTTCTTTTTCTTCTGGGCCGGACCATTCCGAGGCCCTTGCTTCCAACCGCGCTTCCCCTTGACCTGTGCAACCATTGCACTGCCAGTGGAATTATCCTACTTCATTACGTCTTATGCAGACTTTAATGAAGCCATGATTTTGGTGTTAGTAAAGTTCAACCTGTTCATGTGGCACATTACCACATAATTATTGAATAACTTGGGGAGAGATAGCAGAATGAAGTCCGACTGCATTTTTATGTCCATCTTGGCCCCAAGATTTTCTAGAACTGATAGATAACCGAACATTTGATTACATGTTCACGAACATATGTCAGTTCCTACATTTTGCAATGAATAAGCTCTTTCATAACATTATAACACTGAGTGTGGTTGTCATCATCGAACATCTTTTTGAGATTCAACGTTATATCCTAGTAAGTCTCCATATCCACATGTTTTTTCTGAAGCATATTGGATAAAGATCCCATAATATAACATCTATTGATGTATGATCTTCATCACATTTTTCAATGAACTTTATTTCTTCTAATGTTGTAGGGTTTGTGTACTTGTTCTTGGATAACACATAATAATGCAATACACAGAGAGAACAAGATCAAAAAATAAGGATCCAATCCTAGTAATTTGGCCTGGTCAACTAGTTGACCTCCAGGAGCCTGCTTAGTAGGTTCAAGGATTTCATTGTCTGAAATTAAGAAGGTACTATATTAGAAAATATAAAAAATTATATATTTAAAATTTAAATATTTGATTAAGATTTTTTAATTAAATTAGTCTTTCCTTTCAACTTTGAATGTTCATTCCCTTATTCACTTTCAAAGCAAGAGATATACTTATTGCTACATCTCTATCAAGAACCGTGATCTCCTTTTTACCTTTGTTACATCCCAATAATATAAGAAGTTGTAACTCAGATAAAAAGAAGTGAGAACTCATTCCGTCTTGCAAGTCCAACTTGCATTTTCCAATTTGGTTTTCAACATCCAGGCACACCACCCCTAAGGCGATGTTGATCCATTGTTAATTGAACCAACCGTCAACAGGATTAGAACTCGCTATGTGTAATCCAATATCCCCCAAAAAAATGAGGAACTGGTATTGGGGTCACTGTGCATACAACCTTACTCTTTTGAGAAGAAAAAAGCTCGATCCATGTGCATGTGCACTTGTATGTAGAAGCTACTACGTTGGACAAACGTCTCCTTCATAAAATCCATGGCGACGTAACCCTTTGTCTTGATAGGAGTCCTTGGATTTCATTTATATGATCATTCATATTACATTCTAATTTAATTAATTATTATTAATAATATCGAAATAATGAATTCTTCCTAGGAAATTACAACTTTATTCATAATAGAGTGTTTATTTTAATTAGATCTAATTAATTTAATCATATTAAGTTTATTATCAATCCAATTCAATAAACCAACAAAACATTTAGGATTGCTTGATATTAGTATACACCCTCACAAGTACATATTATTTTCTATCTTAATAATTAGAGTACAATTTATCTTACTCTTATTATTCATTCCTCAAAAATAGATCTGGCCAGTACACTCGAGTTATACTAGGAGGTAGCATGTCCTTGACATGCAACACCTTCACTATTCTGATTGAGAACAAATAGAAAATAATGCCAATGTACTTGTGATTTTATCGATCAATTTTGATGATCGGCATTATACTATATATTAATAACTCAGAAATTTCAAGCATCTTAAAATATTTTTGAGATCCTAAATTCATAATCATATCATGTAACCATGTTTTGCATGAAAAAGTTGCCCTACAACTACTGTAGGATAAAGTAGGATTTTCTGAAACATACATTCAATGACCAATGAAGTTTAATCAATTATTTTCATAAATATTAATCATCAAATTTAATCAAGGTAAATTTATAATTTTCCTGATTTCCATTGAATGATAAACACATTAAGCAAAGAGATTTGATGATCTAATCATTATCTGGCCCATCTCCACTAAATATGGAATATCTAGGGTAAACAGAGTCAGGATCGCGTGAAATAAATTCGAGCAGTTTGCTGATTAGATTATCTACTTAACTAAGTGTTTATTTCATGGTTCATAAAGGGAAAACAGTAAGAAAACTTATTTTCTTACAGATTCTTGAATACATCGAAAGACAATTTCGTGGCAGAAACTTTTCGAATTTCAATTATTCACTTTTGGTTCCAACAATATGCTATTATTTTTGAGACATATTAGAAATTATAAATACATTTTAATAATAAAAAAACATAGTCAAACAATGCACAAAATAGTAGATTTTTATTTTAGCGAAAAATCAACTTGAATCTTGCATCTCATGCAAAAACAATGAGTCCTCGCGCATCTGAAATACAAACCTTGTTCACCTAAGATTTTAGATCACATCGTAGATCTTGAACAAGTCTCTGATACCACTTGAAGGTTATGTAAAAAACCTTAAGCGCAACATGGAAGCATGAAGATCTCATCGTATGCAATCAGGATTGACCAGTCATACGAGTTCTTAAGGTCCGGAATTTTAAAATTTAAAGTGATGAAATCACATGATCGGAGAAAAATTCTTGAATTGTTTCATCTAGAACACAATACATCTCGAAGCGTGGTTGTGATAGAAGCCTCTAAAGGAAGAGACCACCTATCTCAAGTCCGATCTGACGGAGGAGACGCTTGCCGGCGCGTTGATGAGATGCATCCTTCTCGCAATCCAAGATATCGATCCAAGATAAGAATCATTTGATTTTGTCACATAAAGTACAACATTTTCTTCATGTGAAAGGAGCATGGAGGAAGATGAAGATCCACGAGCGGTCGAACCAACATCACATCGGCATAACAACGACGGAGATTCTCTCTAGGTCATGAAGTGGACAACCACTCTTGAGAGAGAGAGAGAGAGGGGAAATGTATGATGAGAGTGAGAGGGAGAGAGAGAGGCTTGTAATTATGTTGTTGTAAAATAAGAGTAAGGGTTGTTTCTTCTTTATAATATTTTTGCAGTCCATGGATCACAATCCATGTACAACACAAATCTATGGTTGAGGTTGATTTGTGTTTCTTTCAATGGCCATGATTTGTTGTATAAATTTACAACAATAACTAATTATATTAAATTAAGCATATATCGAATAGTCATTAATATAAATTAATTCAATCAAATCAATACTTCAAGAAGTATTAGGAAGGAGGCAAGGCTCCTTCTAACAAGGAGGGACAACCACCTTGACACCTAATTTATGGGTGGCCATCCACCCTCCTCATATAGAAGGGCTCTCCTTCTTACTATTTTATGAGATTACATATCCCATATAATCCTTCATTATTTGCAACAACTTTTATTGCAAAATATTTCACAAAAATAATTCTAAATTATTTTGTGACATTTTCAATCATATCATAGGAAATTGTGAATCATATTCGCACACCCAAAATAAAATGTAAATTACATTTTCAATTAATGGTCTAATGTGAATTCAATTCACATAACCATTTAATTTATAAATACTTTACAAATAGATCTCTCTAATATATTAGAAATCATATTTATAATATATATGATTAATATTGATAGTACTATCCACTTATTCATATCCACGATAATTAAATCATATTTATTTATCTTGGATAATCATTCTCATGCATATAAATAATATGAATCACATTCACATTATTCATGATAATTAAATCACATTTAATTATCATTTTCTCAATGCTCAGATATACAATTTAACAATTGAATTATTCTTGAACTCTTTCAAGAGCAATGCAATTTCTCCATGGATACTTGGAGATATGGACATTACGATTGTATGTTCCATATATAGTGACTTAGATATTGAGATCAAAACTCAAATCCAGATCTTGGAGACCTCTCAAAGATGTTAATCTTGTCATTACATCTGAATCATATTCAGATCAATGTCCAACAATTAAACTAAGATCATACTACTTCTCTGTTGAGAGGAGTCACTAAAATCAAGACCTATTTCATCACCCTCTCGAAATGGAAGCATCATGGTCATACAATCATTTATGATCACATCACCCTCAAGTATTCTTAATACCCGTACATCCTGCATACTAGAAGACCTAGAATAAACCTTAAGATTTAGATCAATTTTGTACTATCTTCTTCATGGTTTTATCATTAAGTTTCTCATTCGGTCATTGGGAGTTTGTATCTATCATATGCTTTCCAAAAGCATATATCATACCTACAAATTCTTGTCATGCTTCCAAAACAAGACGACCACGCATGGAATCTGATTGGTCCCAATACCTCATGAGTGAGCTTATGTCTTCCGATTAAGAAGTGAGCATGTATGTTCCCTTTGAGAGATCGTATTTACTCATATGCCCTCATATGCCCACCATCTTGCTGGTGTATAGAAATTGATTAGTCCATCAACCTATTGGTCTACCAATGTACACATTCAGACATATAACAATACATCTGTCTCTAGTCAGAGGATGTATGCCGATATTGTAACAGTATATGACTTATGTTTTGGTTATCTCCATCTCATTAAGTCAACTCTTTGACCTAACTTATCTGACACCTCTGAATCTCTCTTCCTATGCAGAGGACCTGCATCAAGAGGTAGGTCAAATATTAGACTTTAGAGAAGGATTGCCATCTCCTTCTCAGGATGGAGATCATCTCTTAATAATCTTTTCACGGCGATTGATGCATCCTCAATCTAACTCTTTAGATATCATTCGAGCACTAGACTCTATGATTCAACCATTGGATCAACGACTGTATGATCAGTAAGAAGGTCATGGTAAATAACCCTAATTGTACTAAGGGACCTTATATTGCATTCATTCATTTATATTAGATATGAGTGAAATAAATCAATAACTTTTATTGATATATCAAAGATTACAATAACATTTATTGTAGAAATGGTTCGCCTTGAGATCACATGGCTAACAGTCGCCCACTAGCGATCAGAACCATTCATGTATAATATTTAAACCCATGCTCGTTACATGCTGGTCAAAATAATTTCGAGTCAAAGGTTTTGTAAGGGGATCAACAACGATGTCGACAGAGGCCATCTTGGTGATGATGATGTCACGATGCTTTTGAATCTCCATAATGATGTGGTATCTCCTTTCCACGTACTTGCTCTTTTTGATACAATCTAGGTTCCTATGCCTTAGCTATGGCACATGTTTATCACAAAGTAGTGGAATGAGAGTATCAGAGGAAACTACGCCAAGTTCCATGATGAACTTGCGCAACCACACCGCCTCCATTGTAGCATTCGATGAGGTAAAGTATTTGACTTCTGTTGTTGAATCAGCTATAGTGTCCTGTTTCTTGCTTCTCCAGCTCACAATACAACCGTTCAATAGGAACACAAACCCTGATGTTGACTTTCAATCATCAATATCAAATAGGAAGTCTGAATCTGTGTATCCTAAAACTTGGATATCAACATCTCCATAGACTAAGATGTAATCTTGTGTCCATCTTAGATACTTAAAGATGTTCTTCATTGCATTCAAATGTTGCTCTCCATAGCAAGATTAGTAATGGCTTACCACTCCCACCGCATGGAAAATATCTGACCTTGTGTACATCATGGCATAACTTAGGTTTCCCACAGTTGATGCGTAAGGGCAAACGGACATGGCTTTCTTATCCTCAACACTTTGAGGAGCCATCCCTTTAGATAGGTGGATACCATGTTTGGGGGGGGGGGGGGGCTTTTCTTGGAATTCTCCATATGAAAATATCCCAAGATCTTCTTAATGTACTCATGTTGTGACAATCCCAAAATCCTCTTTTATTTGTTTCTGAATAGCTTAAGACCCAAGATGTAAGAGGCTTCTCCAAGATCTTTCATCTAAAAGGTATGGGATAGCCAAATCTGAGCACTGGTCATTATCCCTATATCAATGTCAATGATAAGGATGTCATCTTCGTGAAGCACGATGAACCCAATGGTGCTCATACTAAGCTTCTTGTACACACACGGTTCATCATAATTCTCAACAAAATCATAATCTTTATGGTTTCATCAAATCTGATGTTCCAACTATGAGAAGCTTGTTTGAGCCCATAGATGGATTTATTCAACTTACATACTTTTCCTTCCTTGGTTATAAAGCCCTTGAACTGCTCCATATAGATATCCTGCTCGAGGTATCCATTGAGGAAAGTTGTCTTGGCGTCCATCTTCTAGATGTTGTGGTAAGGATATGCAACTATAGCTAGCAGTTCCCTAATAAGTTTAAGCCCAGCCGTAGGAGAGAATGTCTCATCGTAGTGTGTATCCCTTGGCTATGAGCTATGCCTTGCAGGTCTCTATGTTCCCATCATGTCCTCTTTTTCTCTTGAAGATCCATTTACACCCAATGGGTTTTACCCCTCTAGGTGGATCCTCTAGGGTCCATACATTGTTCTTATGCATGGAGTCTATTTCAGGCTTTATTGCTACCATCCATGTCATGATCCGTGAGTGCTTCATCAAATGAAGCTGGATCATTGTCAATTTCACCTGACATATGAAATTCGTACCTTTCAGGTGGTGCAACTACCCTTGAACTCCTTCAAAGAGGTATATGTGTTACATCTTCATTTGAATCTTTAGTTTCCCGTTCGGGAAGCTCAATATCATCAGGAGATTTAATGAATACCTTTACTTCATTTTTGTCTTGACTTTTAAGGAAGCCATCCTCCAGAAATTTTATATCTCTAGAAGCAAATACATTCTAAGTCTCAGGGTCATAAAGATGGTATCTAATACCGTCCTTTACCCCAATGAATTAGCACTCTCTAGTGTTAGATTCCATCTTACTTGAATCCATATTCTTTGCATGGACCAAGCAACCCCAAATCCTCAGGTGTCTAACACTAGGTTTGGTACCATACCAAAGCTCATGAAGAGTTTTAGCTACATACTTGCTAGGAATCTTGTTTAGAAAATATATTGTAGTCTGTACTACGTATCCCCAAAAATAAGAGGCAAATGTGCTTTATTAATCATTGAATGAACCATGTCCATGATGGTCCTATTACGTCTTTTAGTAACACCATTAAGTTGGGGAGTTCTAGGACGAGTGAGATTGTAGACAATTACTTTCTCTTTGAGGTATTCCTTGAATTCATCTAAAAGGTACTCACCACATAAGTTACATCGAATCCGTTTAGTCTTCCCATAGGTTTGATTCTCAATGAAAGCTATGAACTCTTTGAACTTTTCAAAGGTTTCAAATTTATGACGTGGTAGGAAGATAAACCCGTATCATGATGGTCATCAATAAACATTAAATAATATAATATCCATTTCGGGTCGTGGTAATAAAGGTACCACTTACATCTATATGTATTAGGTCAAGAATATCCTCACATCTTGTAACCTTGTTAGGAAAAAGCATCCTGGTCATTTTACCTCAAATACAATATTCATAGTATGCAAAGTTTGGACCTATAGAAAATCTATGGGTCCTTCATTTGTCAATCTTTTGATCCTATTAACAGATAAATGACCAAGCCTTTGATTTCAAATCATGTTTGAATGATTTCCTTCCTCTCTAGTTCTTTTAGGGATTTTATTAATGATATTAACATTCATGACATTTTCATTAATACACAATTCATAGAGTCCACCAAAAGTAAGAACACCGTCAATAATATATTTATCGTAATGACTTATGACAAGTTTATTATAGAATAGAAAGGAATATCTATTTCTAACCAACTTTGATAAAGATATAAGGTTAATTCTAACATCTGAAACATAAAGACACTCTTTAAGTACTAGGATTCTTCCACTAGATAATGATAGTTTGCAAGTTCTGACAACGACTAATGCAACATTTGCATCATATCCCATCTGGATGATTATCTTGTTGTACATGAAATCCCACGGTGAGTGATTATGCAATAAATGTTATTGTAAATAACATTCCCTAATCTGAAATAAAGAATAATTAATTTACATAATAGGTCCCTTAGTATAATTAGGGTTATGTACAATGGCTATCTTGATGATCATACATCTGTTGATTCAATTGTTGAATCATAGAGATCGGTTCTTGGATGAATATCTAAAGAGTTAGATTGAGGACTCATCAAGCATCGTCTAGTGATTCTTAAGAGAGGGTCTCCAACCTGAGTAGGAGATGGCAATCCTTTCTCAATTTGACTGATATCTAACCGACTTATTGATACATGTCCTCTGCATAGAAATAGAGATTCAGAGGTTTTAGGTAAGTTAGGTCAAAGAGTTGACTTAATGAGATTGAGATAATGAAAGACCTTTGTCGTATGATGTCATGATATAGGCATGCATCCTCTGATCGGAGACATATGTGTTACTATATGTTTGAGTATGTACATTTGGCGGACCAATAGATTGATGGCCTAATCAAGGTCTATACACCGCATGAGGGTGTGCATACAAGGGCAAATGAGTAATATGATCTCTCAAAGGGATCATTCATGTTCATTTACTGAACTATAAGACATGAGCTCACTCATGAGACATTGGGATCCAATTCCGTGCACGATCATCTCGCTTTAGAAGCTTGACTGAACTTTTAGGTTTGATATATAATTTTGGAAAGTATATGATCAATATCTAGGTATGATATATGCTTTTGGAAAGTATATAGTAGATAATGACTCCCAATGTTCAAATGAGAAACTTGTGGTAAAACCCAAAAGGATAAAAACTAAATAGATCTAAAACTTAATGTTTATTCTAGGTCTTCCACTATGAAGGATGTACATGTATTAGGAATACTTGATGGTGATGTGATCATAAATGATTGTATAAGCATGACGCTTCTATTATGAGGGAGTGATGAATCATGTTTGGATTTTAGTGACTCCTCTCAGTAGAGAAGTAATCTAAACTTAGTCCAAATGTTGGACATTGATCTGAATGTAATTCAGATGTAATGAGAAGATTAGATCTACGGCCTTGATTTAATCAAGCATCCATGGGAGGTCCCTGGGATATGCATTTAAGATATGATCTCCATATCCAAGTCACTATACGTGGAACGTACAACCGCCATGTCCTTATCTCCAAGTATTCGCGGAGAAACACATTATTCTTGAAGGAATTCAAGAATAATTCCATTGTTGATAATGTATTTAAGCATTGAGAAAATAGATAATTAAATGTGATTTAATTATTATAAATAATGTGAATGTGATTTATATTATTTGGGCCCATGAGAATGGACATCCAATAGGATTAAATGAGATCTAACTATCAAGGATGTGAATAATATTGATAGCATTATCCATATTATTCATGGATATTATAAATGTGATTTATAAAATGTTAGAGAGAGATAATTGTACTTTTTATTTGCAATTTAATAGTTTATGTGAATTGGGTTCACATTTAATAATTAGTTGTAAATGTAATTACATTTTATTTTAGATTTATGAATATGATTCATAAATATTAATGGTATGATTGCAATTATCATAAAATACAAATATTGTTGCATTTGTGGGATTTTTGAGAGATTTGGAATCTCACCAAAATAATAAAATGAGAGGCACATTCCATTTATATGGAGTGGATGACCATGAAGTCTCACTCCATGTATGGCCGTCTACTCTATATTAGGAAGGATGTCTCTCTCTCTTTCCTTTATTCCCACATAAGATTGATTTGAATTGAAACTAAATATGTTGTAAATATATTTACAATATATTTAATTTATTTCAAATTGATAATTGTTGTTGGTAATTAAAACACAATAAAATCATGACCATTGATTGAAAGCACAAATCAATCTCAACCAATGATTTAATGAGCACATGGATTGTGATACATGGACATCCAAAATTATATAAATAGAAGGGTAACCCAAGCCTTTTATTTTACAACATATACAATGTGAAATACAACAATTCTCTCTCTAATTTCTCTTGGCCGTCCCCTCTCTATCTCAACAATGTGGTCGTCTACTTGTTGACCTAGATATCCTTTTATTTGTCACTTCGCTGTTATGTTGTCGATCGATTGGTCGTGGATCTATGTATTATTTGGTGTGCCCTACTTGTGAAGAAGATGTCGGATCTTGTGAGATGATATCAGAAGATTCACCACTTGGATCATCAACATGGATTGCGAGAAGCACAAGTTTCATCAATATGGATTGTGAGGAGCACAAGTTTCATCAATGCGCTCACAAGTATCTCCTCCGTTGGATCGAACTTGAGACAGGAGGTCTCTTCCTTCAGAGACTCGATCACAACCAGGCTTCAAGAGTCGTTCATACCTATTGGTGGTTTAGATGAAATGATCCAAGAAGCGTTCTTGGATCATTTGGTTTCATCGTTTTAATTTTTTTAAAATTCTGCTACCCCGAGCGACTAGTACAACTAGTCGCTCCCGATAGCATATGATGCGATCTCCATACTTTCATGATGCGCTTAAGGATTGGTGGTGATCCCAATATAGTGATCCCAATATCGATTCCTCATATTATTGGGGTGATATTTAATTGCACATAGCGAGTGCTATTCATGTTAACAGTTGGTTCAATTAACAATGGGTCAACATCGCCTTAGGGTTGGTGGGACCGAGTGTTAAAGATCGAATTGGGAAATGCAAGTTGGACTCGCAAGGCGGAATGAGTTCCCACTTCTTTTTATCTGAGTTACAGTTTCTCATATTATTGGGATGTAGCAAAGATAAGAAAGAAGATCCCAAATCTTGCTAGAGATACAATGGTAAGTATATCTCTTACATTGAAAGTGATTAAGGGAATGGACTTTCAATGTTGACTAGTTAAGATAACTTTGATGTAAAAAAGTCCTAAATAATGAAAAATATGTATTTATGCAAATATATTATTTCAGATTATCCTCATTAAACTCACTCAATAACAACCAGTTAATTCTCATGAATTGGATTCATGATCAAGATAGTGTACTTGCAGTTGGACACATAACGTATGTGATTGCAATGTGCAAGTTTCCTCATAATAATGAGAAATGACAATTAAATAAACAATAGGACAATAACCTAGGGTTTGTGTGTCTCTATAGTCTTCATTTCTCATCGAGTGTGCTTTGGAAGAATCATGTCAATGATGAGATGTTTTAGCGTACATATGTGCTCTCGACATTTGATCATGAATGACATGGTTAATTGCATTATGCAGAATGGTGGCTCGATAAGAGATGATGTACTCAAAATCCTGAACTAAAGTCTTTTAGAGTTTACATGGATGTAGATACAATGAGTGTCATCATTCTACTGTCTATACTAAAGTCATTCATGAAGCTTCATAATATTCATATTGTATGAATTGAATGACGAATGTATAAATGTTGAAATACCCTTATATTGAAATCCTTTGAATTCAACATAAGGGATCCTTCATCTTAAGCAATGTTGTTTATAGATGAAGGGAGTGTAGTGGAAGCATGGGTCGGACCCAAGTTAGAAGGAAAGTTAAAGAGTTGACTGTACTTCTATGGTTTCCATACATTTGACAATAAAAGAGTTGGATGAATGCCAATACTGCAATAAGCCGATGTATTGATAGTATGACTATCTAGACTATCCAAGATCCTTAGAGAAGGACCTAAATAGTGCACTGGAATATTAAACATCTACATATAATAATTGAAATTGAATTTCTTATTGGATAAGATCAAAGTCTAAAATTGTATCTCATTCTTCTAATAAGACTTGCAATTGGCTGCATATGTTTTAAAAGACTGGAAAATTTGATCTTAAGGTTTAATAGTCATCTACATGGATATTGATGCACTTGTTGCAACAATCCCTATTGGATCCATAGACTTCATATTTTCATTATGAGAGCCTTTTAGTCTTAGAGAATGTCTTTATGACCTAGATATTAGAATACACTCATCGTTTATTTCTAAATGTTGGAAATAAACAAGAATTCTGAAATAGACATATCATAACTAGTTATTACAAATACATTTCAGAAAGTAATCTAATATCTAGATGACTGCTAAATTAGAAAATTAAAGAATGGTTCACTAACATTACTAAATACTGAAAAAACCTTAAAATATCAATAGAAGGATGAAGATTGTTTGACAATGATATGGCATCAAGTCTTGGACATATGTCTGTTGATGAGATCAATAGACTAGTAAGATTTTGAACTTTATATTGTCTGAAGGTTCAAAACTTACATACATAAGAATATTGTATTCAAAGTAAAAAATGTCCAATGCACCCTTCTCTGGGAATGGTGTAAGATGTCTAGGTATTCAAGATCTCGTACATATTGATGTATGTGGATCATTTCTATCATAATAAACGTTGATTATATGTGATATCATTCGATGATTATTTGCGATATTAGATTTCTTCTCTTCACCTTAGAAACCTTTGAAATGTTCAAAGATTTCACATTTTCTAGTTTACAACCAATGTTTAAAGGAAGATGAAATAAATTTGATCTAATCTAGGTATCAAGTACCTATTAGATGAATTCAAGGAATACCTTATGGATAAAGAAATATCATTCCTAACTCACTCCTCCTAATATACCTAAACTCAATAGAGTTGTAGGGAGAGACAATTAGATCATGTGTGTCATGATTTGATCAATGATGAATGTTAGCATAATTACCTCTTAGTTTCAATGTATATATGTAGTAGAGACTACTATATATATATCCTTAATAAGATTCCATGCAAATCTAAACCCGAACATCCTCACAAGCTATGGGTTGGAAACTATCCTAATGTTGGACACTTAAGGATTTAGGATGGCATGGTCCATAACTTTGTCATGCATGCAGTAACTAGAATCTAGCACCAGAGAGTGTTGTTCATTAGAAAAATAAAAGATGGTATTGGATACCTACTTTATGACCTTGAGATTCTTAGATTTCATTTCTAAGGATATGATTCATAGAGAATGACTTTCTTGAGAATCAAGATGAAAATGAAGTTAAGGATATTATTGAATCTTGAGAAGATAACGAGTCTCCTGGAATTAGAAACTAAAATAGCAATTAAAGATGAAACACTCATACCTCTTCAAATAAATTTGAGGATGGATTCCATGTGTCAGTTAAGTCTAACAATTATCTGACTTCATATGATGAAGCTTTCTATGATCATGACGTGGAAAGATGGATGTTAGTAATAAAGTCTAAAGTAGACTTCATATACAAGTGTTGTATATGGACCCTCGAGGATCCACCTATAAGGGTAACACCCGTAAGATGTAAATGGATCTTCAAGAGAAAGAGGGAACCTAATGAGAAGGTAGGGACCTTCATAGCACAATTCAGAGCCATAAGCTACACACCGAAGAGAAGACATCACTTGCGATGAAACTTGCTCTTCATTAATCATGCTTAAATGCATCAGAATATTGCTAACTATAGCTGCGCAACTTTACTATGTCATCTTCAAGATGGAAGTCAATATTGCATTCCTCTATGAATACCTCTCTGAGGATATTCACATGAAGTATCCCCATGGCTTCATGGTCGAGGAAAGCAAGGTGTGCAAGCTGAAGAACTCCATCTATGGTCTCAAATAAGTCTATTGTAGCTGGAACACTAGATTCGATGAAATATAAATGTTATGATTTTAGATAGAATCTTGATGAACTGTGTGAAGCTTAGTGGGAGTGCCATTGTATTCGTCATGCTAAATGTAGATGATATCTTAATCATTTGGAATGATATAAGGATAATAATAAGTGATTTATAATCTGGTTGTTCCACGCCTTGAGATGAGATCTCAAGGATATCTCTTATATCTTAGTTCTGAAGTAGTTTGGACCACCACATTAGTGATACACTTTGGACATATTGGTAGAACTTCGAGGGAAGATTCTTTACCTTAAGATATGGTACTGACCTATCTAAAGGGATAGCACCTCAAAGAGTTGGGGATGTGAATACCAAAACTACATTCCATAGTGCATCAACTTTGGGAATCTCAGTGTATGCTAGATGTGCAATAAAGCCAGATGTCTACCATGTAGTGGGAGTAGTATAATGTTACTAATCCTACTATGGAGATAAAACACCTGATTGCAGTAATAAAACCAACTTCAAAAAGATGATTTTTTTTAGATAGTGGTCTCAAAGTCTTATAATCAAGAACTTAAGATTTTATAGATAGTGATCTAAAAGATCTTAAGTGCAGATGCTGTATAAGACTTAAGATTGGATCTTAGTCTTAGGAGATAGAGATATCTAAGAATGAGGGCATTCTGATAAGGATAATAGAAATTACATACTGGTTATATGATTATTGAGTTTTATTGTCAAAGAGACTATAACTTCTTTAACAAGATTGAGTATTGGTTGCATAAAATGCAACATTCACATTGGATGCGAGTATTGTTACTAGAATATATGCAAGTACCATAAAAGGACTTGGCGTAGTCTCTCGAAAATAGAGTGTCTGATTAGCTTACCTAGATATTTTTCTAAATAGCCTATGATTATCACATGTGTGTGGGTATAAAGATTAGAACATTAATGGCTTTTTGGGATAGTCAGAGATTGTTGGATATGCAAGTCCACGACGAGCCATTATGCAATAAATGTTATTGCATATATCATTCCTGATTAGAAATGAATAATAATAGGGTTATGTACCATGGATATCTTGATCATCATACAATTGTTGATTCAATTGTTGAATCATAGAGATTGGTGCTTGGATGAATATCTAAAGAGTTAGATTGAGGACTCATCAAGCACCGTCAAATGATTGTTAAGAGAGGATCTCTATCTGAGTAGGAGATGATAATCCTTTCTCAAATGGGTTGATATCTAACCGACCACTAGATGCAGGTCCTCTGCATAGGAATAGAGATTCAGATGTGTTAGATAAGTTAGGTCAAAGAGTTGAATTAACGGGATCAAGGTAAACAAAGCCCTAAGTCGTATTTTGTCATGATATAGGCACACATCCTTTGACCGGAGATAGATGTGTTACTATATGTTTGAGTATGTACATTTGGCAGACCGATAGATTGATAGCCTAATCAAGATCTATACACTGGTGCGATGATGTACATACAAGGGCATATGAGTAATACGAACTATCAAAGTGATCATACATGTTTATTTACTAAAATAGAATACTTGAGCTAAAAATTAGACATTGGGATAAAATTCCGTGCACGGTCGTCTCGATTAGGAAGCTTGACTAAATTTGTAGGTTTATTTTATACTTTTGGAAAGTATATGATCAATACCTGGGTATGATATATGCTTTTGGAAAGTATATGATCGATACCGACTCCCAATGATCTTCCATTATGCATGATGTACAGATATTAGGAGTACCTGAGGTTGATGTGATCATAAATGATTGTATAACCATGATGCTTCCATTCACAGGGAGTGCTTAAATTGGTCTGGATTTTAGTGACTCCTCTCAGCAGAGAAGTAATCAAATCTTAGTCCAAATGCTGGACATTGATCTTAATGTGATTCATATGTAACGAGAAGATTGGATATACAGTCTTGATTTAATCAAGCATCTGTGGGAGGTCCCCGATATTTGGATTTGAGGTGTCATCTCAATATCCATATCACTATACGTGGAATGTACAATCACCATGTCCTTATCTCCAAATATCCACGGAGAAAACACATTATTCTTGAAGGAGTACAAGAATAATTCCATTGTTAATAATGTATCTGAGAATTGAGAAAATAGATAATTAAATTTGATTTAATTATTATAAATAATGTGAATGTGATTCATATAATTTGGGCTCATGAGAATGGACATCTGAGATAACTAAATGTGATTTAATTATCAATAACATAAATAATGTGGATATCACTATCGATATTATTCATAGATATTATAAATGTGATTTATAATATGTTAGAGTGAGATAATTGTAATTGTATTTACAAATTAATAGTTTATGTGGATTGAATTCACATTGGACAACTAATTGTAAATATAATTACAATTTATTTTGGATATATGAATATGATTCATACATATTAATGGCATGATTGCAATTATCACAAAATAATTTAGAATTATTTTGGTGAATAATTGTGAAACAAATGTTGTTGCATTTGTCGGATTTTGGAGAGATTTGGAATCTCACCAAAATATGAAAATGAGAGACACATTCCATGTATATGTAGTGGACGGCCATGGAGTCCCACTCCATTTTGTCCACTCTATATGAGGAAGGATGTCTCTCTCCTTCCTTTATTCTCACATGAGAATGATTTGAATTGGAATTAAATGTGTAGTAAATATATTTGAAACATATTTAATTTATTTCAAATTGATAATTGTTGTTGGTAATTAAAACACAACAAGATCATGGTCATTGATTGAAAGCACATGGATTGCAATCTATGGACATCCAAAATTGTATAAAAAGAAGGGTAACCCTAGCCTTTTATTTTACAACACACACAATGTGAAATACAATAATTCTCTCTATAATTTCTCATGGCCACTCCTCTCTATCTCAATAATGTGGTCGTCAACTTGTTGCCCTAGAGATCCTTATATCTATCACATCGTTGTTATGCTGCCGGATCGACTGCTCGTGGATTTCCGTCCTCTTCGGTACGCCTCGCTCATGAAGAAGACGTCGGATCTCATGAGACGAGAACATGATACTGACCACTTGGATCATCAACATGGATTTCGAGGAGCACGCGTTTCATCAACGCGCTCGCAAGTATCCTCTCTGTCAGTATGGACTTGAGAAAGGTCGTCTCTTCCTTTAGAGACTCGATCGCAACCATGCTTCATGAGGTAACCTTAATACCTATTGGTGGTTTAGATGAAATGATTCGAGAAGTGTTCTCGGATCATGTGGTTTCATAGTTCTAAATTTTTTTAAATTCTGTCGCCCGAGCGACTAGTATAACTAGTCGCTCCCGATCGTAAATGATGCAATCTCCATACTTTCCGTTATGCGCTTAAGGATTTTCCCATATCCTTCATATCTCCCCTTCATTAAGATTCCTAGTTTCATAAAATAGTTGCAATAAATTGCATACATCAACAGAAGAACCAAAATTGGTGATCCAACTACCTTCTCATCTTACGAGAAAATTGGGTTCAATGATGAAATTAGATTTTATATCTACTGGAGCTTTACTTTTCTCTGCAGATTTAAAGTACCCTAAGTAATTACACTTCTAGTGCCATGGCTTCTTGTAGTGATGATAGATATTGGTCCTCTTCGATGCCATTAGTGTGGAAGTATTAGAAGATGAGCCAACAACTTGACTCTTCTTCTTTTTTTTCTAGGTCGGACCCTTTTGAGACCCTTGATTCCAACCACGCTTCCACTTAACCTGTGTAACCATTGCATTGCCAGTGGGATTCTCCTTCTTCATTATGTGCTCTCCAGACTTTAATGAAGCCATGAGTCCAGCGTTAGTCAAGTTCAACTTGTTCATGTGGTACATTACCACATAGTTATTGAAAGACTTGATGAGAGATAGAAGAATGAAATCTAACTGCATTTCTGTGTCCATCTCAGCCCCATGAGTTTCTAGCACTGATAGGTAACCAAACATTTTGACCACATGTCCACGAATGGAAGTCCCTTCCTACATTTTGCAGTGAATAAGCACTTTCATAACGTTATAACACTAAGTGTGGTTGGCATCAAAGATAATCTCTTAGAGATTCAATATTATATCCTGGAAAGTATCCATATCCATATGTTGCTTTTGAAGCACATTGGTAAAGATCCCATAGGCACCTGAGCAAGCCCCACCGTAGCAACAGATGGTGGTCTACAAGCCACATTACCTCCAATCTTCTGATCCAGCATTCCCATCACCACCGTTGATCCAGAAAGACAATGGTGTATGGAGCAGCTGACCCATCCTGTGGGACAACACAAGGGCCAGCCACCAGGCAACCGTATGTATTACCAACCAGTCATTGTTTTGCATAGTCCTTTCAGCCTCAACCTCAATATTGGCATCACCCATCTCCATTGTACCAAAGCCATTGGAGACAGTCACCGTAGTATCAATTGCCACGATACCATCAGCAGCAGTCGTACCATCAGTACGCAGCTGGACAGTAACAGTACCTTGTTGATCGTGCCTTGCAACTCAGGTTAAGAAGGTAAATAATCAAGGGTCGTTGCGACTCGGATCACAAGGCGAGATCAGCAAGAAGAAGAGAAACCACTTAAAGCAAATAAAACAAGCAATCAAAACATGCAAAATTATAAGCGGTCTTCACTATTATTTTTACCTGGTATAGCAACCAGGGTCGAATACAAGGAGCACAGAAATGTATGATGATTCATGTAGAGATAGAAATGTGTACCTGTCTCCAACACTCTACATGCAGGGTGACCCGCGTAAAAATTAAAAGACAGAAAATAAACTAACTATATGATGCACGGAGAAATCGGCCTTAGACGAGCAATTTCTAATGATTGTGAAGAACAATTGCTAACTGATCAGAGAGAGAGATCGAAGTCCGGTCTCAGATGTCGATCGGTGTTCGCCACAACGGATCATGCACGCACTGTATAGGACCTCTGTGGCACATGACCTCTCAATCGATCAGGTTAGCTTTTTATTAATTATTTTTAGCTAGGTCCAATTACGATCTATAGGAACATGCAAGCAATTAGGTGTTGGGCCTTAGCTATTTACATCACAATCACAAAAAATCCTAAGTCTAGGGGCTAAATCTGTGGGAATTAAATAGAAAGTAAAATGCGATCAAAACAAAATCGCAAGAAATATGGTGAGGTCCCCTGAGCACACCATTGCTCGGCGAAACAGACCCCGATAGTTCAAGTGTCTAGTAAGTGTCAAAGTAGTGAACATATTACAACAGTAGTTAAAATTTTCCTTTAAAATAAAATAACTGTCTTCTGCCCTCCTCCTGCTACTGCTCCGGTGCAGGTCCTCCAAAAAGAGTCTGAATCATAGTCCGGCGGTACCTCACACAAAAAGCAAGTCATAGATTGGTTAGAAAACCGTTATAATATATAGAGACAAATAAAGCTGAGAAATAATGATTACTAAACCGGGGTCCTCGACAACAGCGCCATTCTATTGATCGCGCCTTACAACTCAGGTTAGGAAGATAAATAATCAAGGGTTGTTGCGACCTGGATCACAAGGTGATATCAGTAAGAAGAAGAGAAAATGCTTCAATCAAATAAAACAAGCAATCAAAGCATGCAAAATTGTAAGCAGTCTTCGCTATTATTTTTACATGGTATAACAACCAGGGTCGAACACAAGCAGCACAGAAATGTAGGAATTAGTCAAATCTTGAAAAATAAAGGAAAATATTTTTGGGTGGTTTTTAATTTTGCAAATTTTTAGTTTTTGATTTAAAAGACAAAATCAAGCAAAAAGAAAACAAGGCACACAATCAAGACTTTTGAATTTTTACTTAAGACTAAAAATACTCAAGAATTAAGATAAAAATATTTTTGGGTTTTTCAAATTTTAAATTATTTTTTATATTTTTTTGGGAATTTTTTGATGTTTTTGTGATTTGATAAAAATCAAAGAGTGAAGAAAGCTATAAATAATGCATAGCCAAAATTAATTTGCAAATTAAAATTACTTCTTATGCCCTAAAGTCCTAGGGAGTAATTCTATGTCAAAGTTGAAACAAAAGGCTATAAACAGAAACTGAAAGATATTATTTTTATTTTTCTTGAATTTTTACGATTTTTATAAGTTTTCAAGTCTTTTGCATTTTTTATTGTTTTTGTAACGGTTTTTCGAACAAAAATGCTACTGAAGACAAAGCATACAAAAACACACAATCTGGAATTTTTAAAGAATTTTTGAGGTAATTTTTCAATTTTTATGAATTTCTCAAAATGGACAGAACACTTTTTATGGTTTTTTGATTTTTAGAAAATATTAAACGAAATTAAATTAGTGCACAGAAATCACAATAAATATTACATGTCAACATGATCTAACAATAATTTTTAGAGAATTTTTGAGGTTAACTTGGAATTTTTTATTGAGATACAAGACAAATAGCTTACAAGACATACTTGCAATTAAAATAAAACTTCAGGCCAAACAATAACACATGTGAAAAGACTAGGGCTGAAGTTGCAAAATGTCCATTCAAATCATGTACATGCTCAATAAACCACGCACAGGGGTATAAATGCAAATCATGGAAGCTTTTCAAAAAAATCATAACATATATAAAGCATAAGGCATGAAATGCAAATATCCCAGACTGACACATGGGACTACACGTGAGTTCACCCAAACTGTGAATTATCTGAACTACAATTTTTATTTATTGGACTAAACAACAAAGTATGAAAACACGAGGAGAAAAGCGAAATATACCCTAATGGGGACAGGTGGCGTACGTGGGAAGGGTTGCGATCGTACGGCTCAGATCACTACGGCTGGTACATCCGATGGTGCATGGGCTATCGTGGATGTGTGGTCGGATATGAATTGTCAGCACTAATCTAACAGCCTGACCAGCCCTTTTGTCGAGCGGCTGTGATGTAAACTGGTAGGAGGTGCTCCATCTAACGGTGAAGAAGGTATCAGAAGGAACAGGGGCCCGACGAGTTTCAACCGAGCGACAGAGGGAGTCCGTTGTTCCCCTGAAGGCTCGGAGGAGTCCAATGGATTTGTGGAGGTGTTCCGCGTCAGATGGAGTGTTCCGACAGAAGCGACGACAACTAGATGACCATGACGGTGAAGTGCAACCTTGCGCTGCTCCTTCTGAGTAGTTGGAAGCTCTTAGGGCATACTAAGCATGAACTAAGTCCTGTAGAGGGTAGAGGAGACTCGAGGCGTAGCTTCGATCGGTTTTATTGCAGAAAAAAGATAAAGAAAGCATACGAGAATGGAGCTTGACTCCCGGCAACTATGAAGGAAAGGAGTCTCGACCTTAATCTTGACCTGATGGTCCGTGATCAGGTTGTGGAATGAGATGTGGGGCGAGATGTAGTATTGATCAGAGCGGATAGAGATGGGGGATGAGGCTCCAACCGATAGGTCGTAGCAGATAGACAGCGGCAGTGGCGAAATTTATGAATATCAGATTTATCACTCTAAATTTCATTAATTAAGCTCAGATCCCTCAAAATCATCAGCATTTCTGCATTTATTTAGAATAATTAGCATTAATGCATGTTTTGATAAGAATTGCATTTTATCCATTATTTATGCACAAAATAAGAAGCCAAAAATCCGAGCCAAAATTGACATGTTAGCCTAACTTCTCGGATTTTTAACTCATTCATGCTAACTCCGAATGACCCAAAACCACTTCCACTATGTACATATCACTAACAAGAATAAATAAAAAATACAAAAAAATCACTAACCTAAATAAGTGGACCAAAAGCCCAAACCCTAATTTCAGGATTTCTGGACTAAAACCCTCATATCTTCCTCATCCAGTGTTCGTTTTAATCTTACTCACTTTTTAACTAATGTACATTCAACTACCTTTAAAACAAGACCAAGTTCAAGTGAATCGGAGCTCATATGTTAAAGTTGGGTTTTAGGCCTCTTTTATACATTTTGTATTTTAGCGGTTTTTGACCTATTATTTTATGTACATAATTAATCTATTTTAGTTCATTTCTTTTTCGTTTATCTTCTTTGATGAAAGTTTTATTAAAATACACAAAAATCCAAATCCAAATTGAGCTTGAAATCAAAGAAACAAATTGGGTCCGAGTCTTCACTAATTATCTGTACAAAATTGGTATTTTTCTTCTTTTATTTTATTTTTCCTTTTTTTATTAATAAAAATAAGAAAAATTAGATTAATCTGTAAATATTTATCTTTTATTTTACCATATTTTTTCCGGATTTTTATCTGGTTTAAAATGACAAAAAATTATAAAACCCACAAATATAGGTATTCTATGTATATGGGATACCCAAAAAAATGACTTTGTGCAATTAATCAATTTTGGTTTTGATGTATTCATGAAAGTTTTAGATCTCATTGAGACGAGCAATTTTTATGAAGAAACCTTTTCGATCCGAGGCTATTTACTATTTCTTTTGCATTTTTAAAGTATTTTATCTCGGAATTTTATGGTGCTGACACGTGGCAGCTCCTGGAGCCGCCACGTGTCAGCATTTTTGGCATTATTTTTATTCATTTTTATAAAAAATTAAAAAAAGGCCCGCACGTGCGAGGCACATGTGCCCAGGTACACGCCAAGCACGTATGTCTCCCTCTCCTCTTTGAGCGCCATGTGGCCCCTTCTAGGCCATCCGATCTCGGCCGATCAGATGGCCCAGCACCATCGTCTTCGCCCGTTCGTTCCCAATCTCCGCCGCCATCCCAAAATCTCCACCCATTTAGATCTCCCGCCATCCATCACCACTACCCCCGCAATCTTCACCCCGCATCTCAGAATCGTCGCCGCCCCGCGATTTCGCCATCACTGATCTCCACCCTCATCAAATCCCCAATCAAATGCTCGATCCCCGCAAATACCCCAATTTCCATCTCCGTCAAACCGCTCCTCAGCTAGAAAAGATTCATCGCCTCCCCGACCATTCCCATCCGCCGACTGCAAGCAAGCAACACCTCGCGGCAGTGACAACGCCATGAAGCTTCCCCGATGAGATCTGAGGTCTTGGACCTCGTCGCAACCCACGACCCAACCTCTCCTTCACCGTACTGCTTAGCTCCGCCTTGGCGTCGAGCCACCAACGACAACCACCGGAGCTCCATCTTCTCCCATCGACAACGATCACCTACTTCAACTTCCATCGTCGACCCAACTATGACAACCATGTCGACAACTATGCCATACAACCCCCGTCTTCAACGACCTTCTTTAACGTCTCGACACTTCACCAACCAACGGTTGACGCAGCCCCGACCTTCATCGCCCAGGAGCAACCGCCCACTCCAACTTTGCTCCCTCTGCCTTGGCCGCCGCAAGCTCCACCAGGTGCTCCGCCCCCCACAGGAGCACCGCCACCATCTGCCGAGTTCCCCTTCATGGACGCCGGGGTGATAGACCGACGCTTCTTCCCTCTCCGATGAGATCCGACCGCCCCCTCCACGGCCGTCGCAGTGCCTCCAGCAGTGTACTGCTTCGCTCCGGCCTTTGCCCGTCGAGCCTACGACTCCGACCACCGACTTCATCGACCATCTTCTCGGACAACATTCCAGCCACCATCAAGCAACCGCCACGTCTTCCCCACCGCCAACAATACCTTCGTATCCGCCGTTCATCACCGCCGACCGTGTGTTGGCCAAACACCCGTTGTTCGATCGCAAAGACGCTCCAGATCTGACCATCTAGTAACGCCCAATCCTCCATCGTCAGATCGACCAGAATCAACGACGCATATCAACTTATAAGCCTCGACCCTTAACCAGATCCGAGCCACGAGCCTCGGGCGGCCCGAAGCACGCAAAGAGCACAATGTCAAACCCCCGACCCGAGCCTCTATCCAAACCGCATCAGCACGTGGGGGTCATGTGATGTTGGAACATTTACAGGGCAACCCCTGGAGGATCTAGTTATTTGCATCCAGCCCCAGCCGACCAGAGGGCACGTGCTGCGCACGTGCCCCTCTAGAGATTTTATAAGAAGACCCCTTGGAATATTGGTAATTACATCTAGGTCCCCCTGCACTTTCTATATTTATTCTATTTGATATTGCATCTGTACCCCTATCTTCCACCTTTATTTTGAACATCTTCCTTGCATTATTTTATTTATCAAAAAATAGCATTGTGTTCCTCAATTAATTCTCTACATTTTGACATATTGTAGACATTTGTATGATCGATGGTTAATTAATAAATAATTGTTCTGTGGAAAATTGCGTACTTTGCTGAGTTTGTGCTTTAATTTTCATAATTGATTAACCGTTGTTCTAGAAATTCTCGAAAAATCAAATATTTCAGAATTAATTGCGCTTGACATTGTGCCCAAAAAGAATCGCATTTGCATCATAGTTCATCCTATAAAAATCATTTTGCATATTTTAATATTTGATTTTTAATAGGTATTATATCTCGCATTTGCAAGGTTTAGCATTTTTCTGAGGTCTTTTACATAGTGATAGTTCTTAGATAATTTTATTCATTGAAAATAATTAGATTTAATATAAAGTATAATTAAATATTGAAATTCACTTTGTTTACATTTAAAATTTCATAAAACATTCATCTTGCATCCAAAAATTCCAAAAAAATTCACAGTGCATTCATTTTATCCTAATTTGCATTTTTTCACAATTTTCGAATATTGTTTGACCTAATTTTACATTTTATGCCCTAAATCAGGATAAAATTGCATTTTGCATCCTTTATTGCATTAAAAATTCCAAAAAAAGACCACCTCGAAAACCACGCACGAATTTTGATAGACATAATTCTAGGTTTTTCCTTTGCCTCCTTATGTTCGACCTTGGGACTTGCCCAAATAAAATAAACATAAAACCGCATTGCTTAAAAATTGATTATATTATTGTGTGGTTATTTTCATGACCGATTCTGATTGCCGCCTACAATAAAATTACAAATCATTTTTTATGCACGATCAAATACACATTCACATTCGTTAACAAGCGTAACATTCGTTAGATGGTGCCGTTGCCGGGGAGGCAAACGGCTTAGTTTTGTGTTTTAAAAATTTTTGTTCGTTTTTTCGCATTCGGATAATCTGACCCCTGAATTGTTCATTGTAAATTTCATTTTTTCCAGCATTTATTTTTTTTTATTTTAGCATTTATTTTTCTTATATTATTTTTGATTTATTTTTGAGTCACTCTCTTACATCGTCTCTCTTGTTTTTCTTGCGAGGTACCCAGCGTGCGTGGAGCGGTTTTTCAAGAACCGACACATCATCACCGACTTCCGAAAAAGCCACAATTAATTTAAGATCGAGTCGAGTCGTGAGAGAGTGTAGAGTCTAAGATTTTATTTTTTGCAATTTTAATTTCTGTAATTAATTGCTCATATATAACGATGTCTGTTTGGACTCTCGCGTGTGTTAAAAGACTTTGAACTTTTTTTCTGTGGTGTGTCGTGGCATGTTTCACTCTCCAGTGTGGGTGGGGTCCGACTTGAGTGGCGCTTAGGATAGACCTGCACATACGGCTTTTAAAGCATTTTAAATTTTTGATTGTGCTCGTAGGATCTAAGGCCACACTTCACTTTAATTGAGACGCACATAGATCGTTCAATTTAGCCAAATTCAACTCAATTCATCCCCACTAATAGAACTTTCTGCTAGGTACGGTTTTTCATCGGCTTGCATTCATCTAGAATAATCTTTCAATACTGTATTGCATCCCACATGGAGATTGCGAGGATTCACTGTAAGTCTTCTAACTGAGCATACATCATAGTTTTTCGCATACATCAGCTTTTCCCCAACTTCTCCCTCTTGTTTTGTCACATAAATTTAAAAGGAAATTGGGACTGGACGGTAGACGTGCATTTATGCTCATTTAATTCTTCAGTGATCACCTAATTAAAATTGAACTACTAAATATAGTCAATTTTAGATAACCCATAAAATCAAGAATTTTTACAGGAGAGCAACCCCGACCTTGGATGTTTCTATTTTTTTCTAAGTGAGCGAGAGACAACACTTAAGGCTAGAGCCCAGACCCAGATTTTTATATTGACTACTGATTCTACAAAAACGATTAGCTACTTCTCAGTGAGGATCTACGGGTAGGCAGTAAACGGTCCAAATTTCCTTAGAAGAGTGGGTGGTTTAGAGGACACTGCGTAAGGCTCCGTCCTCAAGTAACAGGTAGCCATTATACGGTTCGTACTTACTCCCATACTGTCTGAAAGTAGGTGCAACTAGTCATAAGAATTTGGGCCAGTCATTAGGAAAATTTCCGGCACCTAACAGCTCGCTTAATTATTTTCCAAGATTGACTTATCACCAACTAAAATGTAAAAGATAATAGCCGAACTCTTACGGCTTCATTGTGTGTGTTGGTGAACATGGGGTTTGATTTGTGTTTGCATTGGTATGCGTGAACCAATTTCGAAGATCAAAAGCTGCACATTTGATAAATTTTCTTTTGACTATCCCGTGCAATCATCTCTCTCCTTTCTAGATTTCAACCTCATCATGGAACTTTTGTCCGAAAACTCTCTAAATCCAGATCATAAAAATCAATTCGTCTTGAACAAACCCAATCCTTCATTCATTTTAGCTATTTCAAAAATAGCCAAACATTTACCTGAAAATCCATCAGAGCTATACTATGAAAATGAATTTGTCTCGGTTAGGCCCAAATCACTAAATCCTCTTCGTACAATAAACCTCCTACATTTGCGGAAGATTTTCACCCGCGGATGAATTTGGCCCCGTCATTGAATTCCTTCTCGAATCATCCGATCGCACATGACCACCTACCATCTTGTACTGAACCATCTTATTCCCGATTTCTCGCTAATGAACCATTTCAAGATCAAAATACCGTTGAGTCTCATGACTGGCTGAGAAACCAAACCCAGATGGAAAGACCCGCAATTAATGATCATCAGTGTTAGATTGACCGCAATAATCAAAACCCTATTGACCAACCCGAATATCACTCATTTGATCAGCCTATACATACATAGGACCACATGGATGATATCGACCCATATGCACCATGTATGACCCCATTATTTGAGGATACGATCGATCATGACCATGGAAGTAGACTCTACTCAAACCAGGATGACATGCCCGAGTCACGGCATGTTGAGTATGAGACCTACACATTCCCGCAAAACCCTTCCATAATTTTTGAGGAGAAATTTTCAGAAAATAATGATCATATGTCGGATATTCCGAGAAATGATCCTCTCAGCACATACAGAAAAATGGAAGATGAAATTATTGAATCACAAAAACACACATCGACTTCTCCCATGATTAATAATGAACAGAATTTTGAGAGTGATATTTTGAGGATAAATAAAAGATTTGAATTAATGTAGGATAGATTTCAAAAATTTACCAACCGATTAATCTCAATCTCTGGTGGCTCGGACATAAAAATGAATGAGGAATGATTGGATCTAAGAATAAAATTTTTGAGGATATTCAGAAATCTAGGAAAGATTCCGACATAAGCACTTCTGCTTATTATTCCCCTTGACATAACTATGCCTCTGACTCTTACTCTGAACATCAGAATCCCTGCTCATCTGAGGAACACGCCACATCACCACACCACACATAAAATACCAAAAAATAGGATATTAAAAAACACCAAAAAAATCGAAAATCCAGAAAATTTCATAAAAATTGAGACTGAAGAATATTTGAAGAATTTGGCTCCTGCTTTACGGGAAGCACTGGAGAAATGATTGATTTTTGAACTTCCCTTTATAAAGGCCATTGAACACTTCCCCGACCTTAAAGGTTTTGTAATGGACAAATTAATGATCAAAAAGTTGGGCAGGATACAGACAAAGACTGAGAGGCATATCTTGTCAATGGCCTCCTCCTTGGTGTTGAGGAGAAAAACCAAAAGCCGCATAGTGAAGCGGTTGCCAGATTTGACTGTGAAATCAAAGACACAATTTTCACCCATGCTCAGATTGATGACGATCCACCGATCAATATCCTCCCGACCTTCGTATTTCACGAACTCAAACTCGGACCGATCAAGAAGATACGAGAGATTGGTCAATTGGTGTACCTATAGATAAAGCGGTCGAGAGGAATTATTTCTATCATCATGATATTTTAAGGTGCTCCGCTCAAAGTAGAATTCACGATCATTGATATTGAGCATCAAGGAGAATTCAACCAGTCTCCAATTATTCTCGAAAAGCCATTTTTAGCGTTTGCTAAGGAAATTATTGATTGTGAGACTTGGGAAATCAATTTTACAACATTGGAAGCACTTGGATCTGACCAAGTCTTTGAGGAACCATGATTTTCTAAGGCAACTCACGAATTCCTCGACAACCTAACCATGAAGCGATAGAAGAGCCCTACCCTGCTGCTACACCTGAGATAACGGTTGTTGATGAGATTATTGGTTTAGAGAATCTCCCCCCTGCTCCATTCCCAGCTGCTCTCACCATGGAGAATCGAGTATATGAATCATATGATCCGGAGACTTATGCATGGGCACACCCTAGGTCAACCTATTCTGACTACATGGATCACATCAACTTGACATAGGAATGCTCCATTGTCAAATCAATTGAGAATGAACATGCATAGACTCTTCCCAATATTTCAATTCCCGAGGATCTCAATATAAACAAATTCATTCTTCTACGATCTTGAGACATATGCATGATCGCACCCAGGGGCAACCTACTCTGAATATCTTGACCAAATCATCCCAAATCGAGAGTGCACCAACATTCAGAAGACTAAGAACAAACACGCAGGACGAACACCGCCAAGGAGAAGAATTCCAATGGTTATTCATCTGGATACACAAGTGAACCGACACCTTCATGAAACAAGAAAAAGAAAGTCACCTTTGACCTTTCGGAAGAGGAATCAGCTGATAATCCCTCATCAGGTTCGAAAAAGGTAATCTACATGAGTGAAGTCTGTTCGGTAGCTCTAAAACCATATCTTCACAAGGATCCAAAATTCGATTCTCGTTGGACAACTCCTATTCCTAATTATTACTCATCCAAAGCTGATTCTCCTACCCTCATAAAGTACACTGGAATTATTTCTTATGAGCTGACTGAGACCGGTGCTTCTGAGTATTCATCCGAGGACAAACCGCTTGATCCCAAAAAGGAACAAATATTCTGAGAAAACAACTGAAGTAACAAAAAGACATGAATATCTGGAGTGTGTCCACTTTCAAATGCTATTCCTCTGAGGATAACTCTGATGATGGCTACCTTTCATCTGGCTCATATGCTTAATCTGATATCCATCATGATTTTTCTGAGGATGACACTGATAATAGTTGGGAATCATATACTTCATCACCATCTTGTTATTCCGATCTCCCATCACATGCTCACAAAAAGATCAGCCAAAAACTACCTTAATAATCGGTTACCCACCCTCCCTCCCGACCACATCGGCTCCTTGTACAACTTCTTCCTCTACTTAGGCAAAGGCCTAAGTATAGGGAGAGATCTGTGCCATCTGTGTATACCATCCTTCTCCTATCTCCTGATTGCCTCACTTCCACCCTTCTTCTATACTTAGGCTGACCAGAGCCTAAGTATAGGGAGAACCAACGCCCACCTGTATATACTCTCTTCATCAACATATCCTGACCGCTTCATTTTTTCCACTCTTCTTCTATACTTAGACTGTTCACAGTCTAAGTATAGGGGGCGGACTTGTATATCTTGTTCTTTTTCTATTCCTTTTTCACTATCTTACGCTTAGCCCGAGCTATGTCTTCTTTACGCTTCTTGTGCTTTGAGGATACAACACTCGTTAAGTATAGGGGAGTCTGTATATATACTTCATATATAATTTACCCATATCTCGTACTTTCGCTAAGTCTATATGTATTTACGGTGTGGGTAAATAATTTGAAAAAAAACTACAATACAAAAGAAAAAGAAAAATATTTTTGCTACTAACACTGATTGTTCCCAATTTTTTTTTTAAAAATGGATTCTTATTCATTTTTGCATAAAAAAACCAAAAATAAAAAAATAAAAAAATATCAAAAAAGTGTCTGCATTCACACACGTGCACTTCATCCAACATTTCATTTGCATATGCGAAAAGTCTTCGGGTTCTAAACTGAGTTATGAGCCGAAACCGAGAGTGGTCTGGACTTGACCTTAATCCACCTAATTTTAGAGGAACTTTACCGAGAAATAGGATTTTAGAAACTTCTAGTCTTTGACTTAATTCTTTCAGTTCCACATGACAATGTGCAACGTTTGACTCTTAGTGTCTAAACTAGTCTCTTCATTCTGGGTACAACTCTGGAATAGGGAATTAATTTGTACTCTCGCACTATGCACTTAGCTCAACTCATATGGGATGTTGGAAGACTGTGTGAGTTTCTTTTCTGGTAGCATGGAAATATAAAGACCGGAGTACAGGTTGAAATAAAGCTTCGGAAAAGGGATAGACGTCTGGGCACAATTTTTTCTAAGACCCCAAAAAATGCATGGAAACAAAAAGATTCTATATCCGTAGGAGCACAACAAGATCCAAGCAGAACCACCAAAAAGTCCAAATACAAAGAAGCATTCTACCAAATAAATATCTGACCAAAAAAGGTCCACGCTTCAAGAAAACCTGCAGATCTTGGTGAAGACTCAGCTACACTGGCCATCTTCATAAGGAGAGGTGACTACACTGGTCACCCTCCAGTTCTTTTCCCATTCTTCTAACTTCTCCCCCCAATTCAATTGTGAACACGACATGACAACCTTAGAATGAAATACCTGACTCCCTGAGGATGAGTTACTGGAGAGGAGATGAGCATGGTAGTCCGGCATTCTGGGTGGGAAGAGCTAAAACCTTTTACACACATGAGTCGATTGTTCAATGTTCATAGGGTATACATTGGGAAGAGGATTGATCTAAGATGACTTCTGAGTCGAAACTGTGACAATGATGTGTAGAACTTGAAGGCTGTTGATTTTGAAATTCTAAGTCTCATAGAAGTTACGCCAAACTAATAATCCAAAGGTCGAGTCTAGTTTCATTTTCACCTTCAGCTCATGGTCTTGGTATGGAACCCAATCTCATTTAACCTCTTGGCGTTTCTTTTTAATGCTCAGGGACGAGTATGGTTTAAGTATAGGGGGATGATAAATCTCAGATTCATCATTCTAAATCTCATTAATTAAGCCCATATCCCTCAAGTCATCAACATTTCTGCATCTATTCAGCATAATTAGCATTAATGCATGTTTTGATAAGAATTGCATTTTATCTATTATTTATGCACAAAATAAGAAGCGAAAAATCCGAGCCAAAATTGACCTGTAAATAGCCTAACTTCCCGTATTTTTAACTCATTCATGCTAACTCTGAATGACCCAAAACACTTCCACTATGTACATATCACTAACAAGAATAAAAAAAACAAAAAAAATCATTAACCCAAATAAGTGGACCAAAAACCCAAACCCTAATTTCAGGATTTCCGGACTAAAACCCTCATATCTTCCTCATCTAGTGTTCGTTTTAATCCTACTCACTTTTGAACTAATATACATTCAATTACCTTCAAAACAAGACCAAGTTCAAGTGAATCGGAGCTCATATGTGAAAGTTGGGTTTTGGGCCTCTTTTGTACATTTTGTATTTTAGCGGTTATTGATTTATTATTTTATGTACATAATTAATCTATTTTAGTTCATTTCTTTTTCGTTTGTCTTCTTTGATGAAAGTTTTATTAAAATACACAAACTCTAAATCCAAACTGAGCTTGAAATCAAAGAAACAAATTGGGTCCGAGTCTTCACTAACTATCTATACAAAATTAGTTTTTTTTTCTTATTTTATTTTATTTCTTCTTTTTCTTAATTAATAAAAATCCAAAAAGAATTATATTAATGCTTAAATATTTATCTTTTAATTTACCATTTTTTTTTTTGATTTTTATCTGGTCTAAAAATGACAAAAAATTATAAAACCCAAAAATATAGGTATTCTATGTATATGGGATACCCCAAAAATAACTTTGTGCAATTGATCAATTTTGCTTTTGATGTCTTCATGAAAGTTGTAGATCTCATCGAGACGAGCAATTTTCGTAAAGAAATTTTTTCGATTCGAGGCCGTTTACTATTTCGTTTGCATTTTTTAAAGTATTTTATCTCAGAATTTTGTGGTGTTGACACGTGGCAGCTCCTAGAGCCCCATGTGTCAGCCTTTTTTGGCATTATTTTTATTCATTTTTTATAAAAAATAAATAAAAAAGGCCCGTACGTGCGAGGCACGTGCGCCCAGGCACGCGCCAAGCACGTGTGTCGCCCTCTCCTCTTTAAGCGCCACGTGGCCCCTTCTAGGATGTCCGATCTCGACCGATCGGATGAACCAACACCATTGTCTTCCCCCGTTAGTTCCCAATCTCCGCCGCCGTCCCGAAATCTCTGCCCATTCAGATCTCCCGCCGTCCATCACCTCTTCCCCCGCAATCTTCGCCGCCGCATCTCAGAATCACCGCCGCCCCGCGATTTCGCTATCACAGATCTCCACTGCCCTCATCAAATCCCCAATCAAATCCTCGACCCCTGCAAATACCCTACTTCCATCTCTGTTAAACCGCTCCTCGGCTAGAAAAGATTCATCGCCGCCCTGACCATCCCCATCCACCGACTGCACGCAAGCGACACCTCGCGGCGGTGACAGCGCCGCGAAGCTTTCTCGGCGAGATCCGAGGTCTTGGACCTCATCATAGCCCACTACCCAATCTCTCCTCCGCCGTACTGCTCAGCTCTGCCTTGGCGTCGAGCCACCAGCGACAACCACCGGAGCTCCATCTTCTCCCATCGACAACGATCACCTGCTTCAACTTCCACCGTCGAGCCGACTACGACCACCATTATCGAAGACTACGCCGTACAACCCCCTGTCTTCAACGACCTTCTTCAAAGTCTCGACACTTTGCCAGCCAACGGTAGACGCAGCCCTGGCCTTCATCTCCCAGGAGCAATCACCTGCTCCAACTTGGCTCCCTCCGCCTTGGCCACCGCAAGCTCCATCAAGTGCTCTGCCCTGCACAGGAGTACCGCCACCATCCGCCGAGTGCCCCTTCACGGACGCTGGGGTGATAGACCGGCGCTTCTTCCCTCTCTGGAGAGATCTGGCCGCCCCCTCCACAGCCGCCACAGCACCGCCGACAGTGTACTTCTACGCTCTGTCCTTTGCCCGTCAAGCCTACGACTCCGACCACTGATTTCATCAACCATCTTCTTTGACAACGCTCCAACCACCATCGAGCCACCGCCACAGCTTCCCCACTGCCAACGACACCTTCGTATCCGCCGTTCATCACCACAAGTCGTGTGTCGGCCAAACACCTGTCGTTCGATTGCAAATATGCTCCAGATCTGACCGTCCAGAAACGCCCAATCCTCCATCGTCAGATCGATCAGAATCAACGACGAAGATCAATTCATAAGCCTCGGCCCCGAGTCAGATCCAAGCCACGAGCCTTAGGCAACCCGAAGCACGCAGAGAGTGCCATGTGAAACCCCCGACCCGAGCCTCTATCCAAACCACAACAGCACGTGGGGGTCACGTGACGCTGGGACATTTACAAGGCAACCCCGGAATGATCAAGTTATTTGTATCCAACCCCCACCGACCAGAGGGCACGTGCTGCGCACGTGCCCCTCTGGAGATTTTTCAAGAAGACCCCTTGGAATATTGGTAATTACATCTAGGTCCCCCTACACTTCCTATATTTATTCTATTTAATATTGCATTTGTACCCCTATCTTCCACCTTTATTTTAAACATCTTTGCATTATTTTATTTATCAAAAATTAGCATTGTGTTCCTCAATTAATTCTCTACATTTTGACACATTGTAGACATTTTTGTGATCGATGGTTAATTAATAAATAAATGTTCTGTGGAAAATTGCGTACTTTGCCCAGTTTGTGCTTTAATTTTCATAATTGATTAACCGTTGCTCTAAAAATTCCCGAAAAATCACATATTGTAGAATTAATTGCGCTTGAATTGTGCCAAAAAAGAATCGCATTTGCATGCATAGTTCATCCTATAAAAATCATTTTGCATATTCAATATTTGATTATTAATAGGTATTATATCTCATATTTTCAAGGTTTAGGATTTTTCTAAGTTCTTTTACTTAGTGGTAGGTCTTAAATAATTTTATTCCTTGAAAATAATTAAATTTAATATTTATTATAATTTAATATTGAAATTCACTTTATTTGCATTTAAAAATTCATAAAAAAAATCATTTTGCATCCAAAAATTCAAAAAAAAATTACAGTACATTCATTTCATCCAAATTTGCATCTAGGCCAAGTTTCACATTTTTTGGATATTGTTTGACTGACTTTTACATTTTAGTTTCTAAAATAGGTCGAAATTGCATTTTGCATCCTTTATTGCATTAAAAATTCCAAAAAAAAGACGCCTTGAAAATCGCGCACGAATTTTGATAGACATAATTCTAGGTTTTTCCTTTGCCTCCTTGTGTTCGACCTTGGGACTTGCCCAAGTAAAATAAACATAAAACCGCATTGCTTAAAAATTGATTATATTATTTTGTGGTTATTTTTTTGACCAATTTCGATTACCGCTACAACAAAATGACAAATATTTTTTTACGCACGATCAAATACACATCTTTTTAACACAACGAATATCGAAACCGTCAGAAATGAAAGATTGAATCGAAGCGAGAAAAGGAGTAGATGGATACGATACCTAAGGGTACTGATGAACTCAGCAAGATCAGGTAGTGAGCCGAGACGGGTTCATGGCCTCAACCACGCTGCGGCGTGCGGGGAGGCTAAACGTGGCAGAGCTCTCTGGCCACATGGTCAAGCTACAGCTTCGGGCCACCAAACTTCAATCTAAAGGTACCTTCGGGCTGCTGTCACTCCGCTGAAGGTCTCTAGGGGTAAAGAAAGGGTCGAGGCATGGGCTGCTGTGCAAGGAAATGGGGGAGAGCTTATATAGCCCATTCTAGGAGCATCCAAAGATCGAGCAGTATCACACAACCTTAGGAAGATCCATGCCTTCCTAGGGATACACGAGGATTACGAATCCTAGGAGAATCGACGGGCGAGAAATCAGGGTGATAGGAAGCTAGAGCCAGGCTAGAAAATGGGGAGAAGGAGGTCCGAAGAGAGGTATCCAGGTCTGACCTGGCTAGGAGGAGTCGTTGATCGACTACCGACAAATCGTTGGGACCAATCGGAAAATTAGGATTTACAAAATAATTAAAAATTCAATAGAAAATAGTAAATGAATTTTAAAAAAAGTGTACAAAATAAAAAATGTTTTTTTATTTTTCAAACTATTTTTCTGTGATTTTTAATTATTTTTATGAAAAATAAATTAATGCATATACAATATATATTATTATATACAGGTATAATATACCTATGTTTTATGTACACGTATTTTTATTATTTTATTTTTACACAAATACCTCTATTTTATATTTTATTTATTTACAAGGTATATTTAGGAATACAAATATTTTTTTTATTTTTATAATATATTTAAAGGTGTATAATAAATATGGGATTGTAATACATACACATGTGTTTTGTACAATTGATGGAAGATTTTATTTTTATTTTTATTTATTTTTTCTGATTTTTTTAATTTTTACATTATTTATAGAAATATGTACAAGGGAGTAAAAATAGTAATTTACTTTTAATTTTGTCAAAAATAATTATGTACAAATATAGGTAATATGCACAACAAAACGTAAACCCTATCTCTCTCTACTTATTTTATTTTGCGATCAGGTTAAGGATTGACCTTCTCTTGGGGGTTGGGTCACTCTGTATTTATTCTGAATACCTCTTTCCTTTTTCTTTTCCTTTTTTCTTTTATTTATGCATAAGAACATGCTAATCGCGCACTATTAACACAAGCATGCAATTTGTTAAGTTATTGTATTTATAAGGATTTACATGATGCTTTGCCATGAAAAATGGCTAAAATAAAAGAATAAAAACTGAGAATAAGGGATTCATCACCCCCTTATACTTTACCTTTGCTAGTCCCTTAGCAAACAATTATTTGAAAAAGAAGTGAAAAGAAAGAGAAAAGAAAGAGAAAAGAAAAAGGAAGAGAATTAAGGTTGATTAATAAACTTATCTTTATTAAATTGAAGTATGAAGCTCGGTTAGACCTTTGAATTATTAGTTTGTCAGAACCTTATTGGGAAATAGGTTTATAACTCAACAACCTCTAAGTTCCACCATTATATGGTCAAGACTCCTCAATAATCTAGATCAGAACAAGTCTACATACATAAATTTAATGACTATGCATCTTTCCTTGTACTGTATAAGTGATATGTAGCTCTGCACCTCAGAAATGATAAAGAAACAACCTCCCTCAGCAAGGTAATTCTAATTCCTTAGTCTAACAGGTCTTTCCTCGAGGAGCGGGGTATTCCCTTCTATGTTCAAGTGCAACCGACTCAAGAAGAGGGAAAGAAGAGAATGGACCGTGACCAGTGTAGCCACGTATCCCTGGGAGTCTAATCAGTGTAGCCAAGTCTCCCGCTGCAAGCTTCATGAGATGAGAAGGTGTCATACACAAGCTTTGCATTTTTTGACTATATACACTCCAACAACCATTTTATTTTCAATCATGCATGTCCACTTTTTTGGAGATTTTCTTGATTTTTCTTGATGTGCATATGTACAACATATCTACATGGTGCAGCATATACATAAGGAGTTTTTCCTCTTGAGCCATTAGACTATCCCTCTTTTGAAGCATTATTGCAACCTACAACTCCTGTCTTTAGACCTCAATGCTACTAGACCAAGTTGAGATGCACATCCCTCCCTAAAGGAAGACGAGAGGTTCTGCCTATAAGTACTACCATCGTATGATACTCCAAGCCAAAGAATTCTTCCTCCTCATCACCTCATCCATGTGGAGCTATGTGTGAGGTGCTGGTCCAAGTAAAGCCATTGTCTGTGAGAGTCATGCGTGTGTTGTTAAGTGTTCTACTTAGTCTCATCAAGATGACATGTGAGCATAGCCTAGTGGACTCAAAGAATTAAGTCCTTAATGGACATGAAAATTCTTAACTCCAAATCCTATAAGGTTCCTATGAGAGTTAGGTGGATTAAGGTCTTAACCAAACTCCATTTTCCAATTTAATTCCAGATTAGTTTAAATGTCATCTATGATTCAGAAGAATATACAAAAATATGTACAGAACTTTTTTTGATACAATTTTCAAAATATGAAAATTTTTTGAAAATGATTGAATGCAAGGAAGAAGAGGAAGTTTTGCAAAATATTTACACACATTTACAAACAGATTTTTGCAAACTTTTGTTTTTCAAACATTTTTCAAAAGTTTTGTACTATATACATAACTTTGATACAAAAATATTTACAAGCATTTTTCAGTCAAAACATTTTTACAAATATATGTACAAAAATAATTTTTATAAATAGCTATTTACAAACATGTATGTGTAAGAAAGAATGCAAGAAAATTTTTAAAAATGTTGTGATTTTTTGGTATAGGATTTTTAGCCATTTTATTTATTGACACACTCATTCAAAGTATATGTTATGGTTAAAGTATATATACAATATATACGAAACCCCCTATACTTAGCTCGAACGATGTCCTCAGAGTGATCAAAGAGCGATGAAGAAGACATAACTCGTGGTGAGTATTGGGAAGTGAAAAGAACGACTATGCTACAACGATGAATAAAAGAATATAATGAATAGTGGTTGGTGATCCCCCTATACGTAGGATCAAATAATGCTAAGTATAGAAGTATGTACAAAAGGGGAAAACCGAGGGTTAGAAAGTATGGGGTCTACCTACCCTATACTTAGGGTAAAATATGCCTAAGTATAGGAAACAAACATATAATCACAAGTTTGACACCCCCCATACTTACGGTAAAGTTCACCCTAAGTATAACATAATCAGAAGATGAAGATGTGGTGTTAGACCAAAGAATGTGCGATATGGACAACTGGATCTATACAACTACGGGAGAAAGTGATTATCAGGAATGAGATGCAAATGATGTGAGTCAAAGACCACGTCTCATGCAAAATGAATAGGGGCAATGTCAGCGATCAACGGATCATGATCTAGATAATGCTTCAGGCGCTGACCGCTAACTCAAAAGGTGGAATAAAACGATATCTCAGATATGTCAATGATGCCATTGTCGTGCAACTTTCGGACCAAGTATGGTCCCTTACACTTGCTCTACAACTTCCCTGGAAATAATCTCAGCCTGACATCGAATAACCATACTTAATGGTTCGGCTCAAAATGTTTATGGCTGATATGAGAATCATGCCATATCTTCACTCTCTCCTTATCTTATAGGCTACTCGAAAAGGTTGTATCTCTAAGATCCTCCACGGTTGCCAACTCCACCTTCCTCTGATCTCCTATACTAACTGGATCCAATAATATCTCAGTGACAGTCCATAGTGACTTATGCTTTATCTCCATAGGTTAATGGCATGGTCTGCCTTAAACGAGACGAAAGGGAGACGTACCCAAAGGTGTCTTGAAGGGAGTTCGATATGCCCATAAGACCGAGTCCAAAAGATGTGACCAATCCTTTCGGTCTGGACGGACGACCTTCTGCAATATCATCTTGATCTCCCTATTCGATACTTCAGCAAGACCATTGGTGTGAGGATGATAAGGAGTGGCTACTCAATGGTCTATGCTGAACTCGTTAGCATGGGCCTTTACCTTGTCATTGATAAAATTAGACCCCCCGTCAGATATCAAAACTATGGGAACCCTTGACTGTGAAATGATATTCTTCCTCAAAAATCGACAAATAGTCTTAGAATCTACGGTTCGGGTGGGAATGGCCTCAACCCAACGACTTACATAATCCACAACTAATAGAATGTGCTCAATCCCCGACTCTTAGGTAATGGACCCATGAAATCGATGCCCCATGCGTCAATAACCTCACAGAAGTGAATGGGCTACATTGGCATCATGTCACGCTGTCTACAAGTGGCCATCCTCTGACAGTCATTACCCCTCTTCACAAATTCATCAGAATCCTTGAATAGGGTAGACCACCATAGGCCAGATTAGAGCACTTTTTGTGTTGTTCTCCTCCTAGAATGATGTCCTCCTGCCTCAAGCTTGTGGCAATATGTTAGGATTCTATGGTGCTCCTCCTGAGGAATGTACCGATGCCAGACATTGTCCCCTCCTTCATGATAAAGGAAGGGATCCTCCCAATGGTACGACTTAGCTTTCACAATGAATGTCTCAAGTCGCTGCCTGATCCAACCTTGTGGAACTTTCTTAGAGACAAGATAGTTCAAAATGTCAGTGTACCATGGAAGCGAGGCGATAGCAAGGATTGCCTCATCTAGGAAGGTCTCTATAATAGGAGTGTATGCTCTGATTCCTGAAGGTTCTATAATCAGGAGAGATGATCTGCCACCACATTCTTGACTCCAGAATTATCCTAAATCTCAATGTCAAACTCCTAGAGTAGAAGGATCCATCTGGTCAATCTCGCTTTGGCATCCTTCTTTGCCATTTGGTACCTGATGGAAGGTATGATCAGTAAAAATCATCACTCTGGATCCAAGAATATAAGATATGAATTTATCCAAAGCTAAGACTATGGCTAGCATCTCCTTCTCCACGACGGCATAGTTCCGTTGAGCGGCAACCAAAGTATGGCTTGCGTAGTTAATGACATAATGCAATCCATCCCTCCTCTATCCTAGCACAACCCCTATGGCAAAATCAGAAGCATCCGTCATGATCGCGAATGGGAGAGACCAAAGGTGGCTGATGGACAAGAGCCTCGACAACCAATCCCTTGAGAGTCTCGAAGGACACTAGACACTTATCATATACAGCGAAATCAATGTCTTTAGTCAACAGATCAGTAAGCAGCCAGGCAATCCTGCTAGAATTACGAATGAATCATCGATAGAAGTCAACATGCTCCAGAAAAGACCGCAACTACCGCAAGTTGGACGGTGGATTAAGTTTCCTCATGATATCCACCTTGGCTGGATTGACCTCCATGCCCTTGTTGGAGATAATATGGTCAAGCACTGTCCCCTAAGTCACCATGAAGTGATTCTTCTCCCAATATTGAACAAGATGGACCTCGATACAACATTGAAGTACGTGGTCTAGGCAGTCAAGACAAGCATCGAACCTGTCGTCGTAGACCGAGAAGTCATCCATGAAGACTTCTAAGCAGTCACCAACCATGTCCGAAAAGATGGACAACATGCACCTTTGGAATGTCGCCAGGGTGTTACATAGACCGAAGGGCATCCGTCTGAAAGCATATGTCCCAAATGGACACGTGAATGTCGTTTTATCCTGATCTTAGGATGCTATGTCCACTTGATTATATCCAGAGTACGCGTCAAGAAAGCAATAGTGACTCTTCCGGGCTAGCCTCTAAATGATCTGATCAATAAATGGCAGCGGAAATGATCCTTCTTGGTGGTCTGATTCAATCATCTGTAGTCTACACAGACCCTCCAAGAAGTGGGTACCCGGGTAGCGATCTCCACTCCAGACTTACTCACAACTGTAGTGATGCCCATCTTCTTAGGCACCACATGAAATGGACTAACCCACTTGGAGTCGGAGATGGGGAAGATAAAATCGGTGCTCCACCATTTTGATATCTCTTTCATGACCATATCTCGAAGATTCGGGTTCAGCCGTCGCTGGAACTCACGCAAGGGATTAGCATCCTCTTTGTGATAAATATGGTGAGAGCAAATAGCCTGACTTATCCCCTGAAGATCAGCTATGCTCCATCCAATTGAATCGTGGTTCCTTTCAAGAACCTCCATCAAACGAGATTCTTGCTCTCTAGTCAAATACATTGAGATAATGTTTGGGTAAATCTCATGCTCACTTGTAAGGAATTTGTAATTAAGTGATTGTGGCAAGGGCTTCAACTATGGGAAACTGGGAGTTGGCAAATCTGGCTTCTAGAATATCTATGTGAAAGCAACTAAATCTACATGGGAGAACTCTCTTTGATCGTGTGAATCTGGTGAAGACGGTCCTGTTGGTATGTCTGTAGTCTGCGATGGCTCAATCTCTACCCTAGCTGTCGGCTTTGTGGGAATCAAACATCACAAATACGCATCAAACTCAGTCCAATCAATGTCTGAATCCGAGGGATCTAAATCAGAATCACATGAAATAAACTATGTCTCTCTTTCCATAACACGATCGTCAGCCTCGAGTGTGTCCTTGGCAAAGAGTGTGTTATCCGAACTCTCATCCACTAGAAGTTGTAACTCTGCAGTGTCTGAAGGTATGATAAGAGCTCGTGATACTAGATCAGCCCAAATTGCCTCATTGTTTGTAATCACAAAGTCATACTCCTGGTGGACATCTTGCTCTACATCTCACATATGCTCTACATCGCTGGACTGCTCTAAGCAAGTTGAATCTCACACTCTGGTCTCGTTGATCGTCTCTATTTGTACACTTTTGCCCTTGATGCGAAAGTATACCTTCCTACTATCATGGTCGGACACTGCCTTGGTTGTGGTAAAGAATGGACTTCCAAATATGATGGGGTATCTATCACAGATTCAAGGATCTCCATGTCCAATACAACAAAATCCACGGGGAATTTCAGGCCATGAATTGTGACAACCACATCCTTCAACAACCCCTTCAGCCTCTTGAGATATCTATCAACAAACTGAAGGACTGTCCTGCTCTTTCGAAGAGGTCCAAACTCAAATTGGTCGAGTAAGGCTACCTGAAGAAGTTGATAGAAGAACCGTTGTCTAATAGAGTCTGATCGAACCATTTCTCATTAATATGGCATCTGACATAAGGAGCACATGCATCTGGCCTCTTGGATGGCAAACAGTTCTAGATGGTGAAGCATGTGGCACGAGTGAGCACATGGATCTCTGCATTGTGATTCCTTATCTTCCTGCGGATGGTGGTCTTCTCTCTCAAATTATTTTGGAAGAGAGGGATGTGCTCAAGTGCCTCTTGTAGAGTCAGTCGAATCTGAAATCTATCGATCATATGCTAGCTGAACTCTAGCTGGTGTGCCTTTTTTGGCTTTTCTTTTTTATTCCTCTTCACCTAGTGGAGTGCCTGAGGGAAGGGGGTAGGTGGATCCTCCATAGATAGAGGGTTAGGAACAGGCTCCTGTGTAGGTGAAGGCATCATATCCATACCAATATCATCATGCAACACATACGGAATCGAAGAAGATACAAAAGTCTTTCCTTTATTCATAATTTTGGTATTTTCCATTTTCTATTTTTTTAGTTTTTCTCAAAACTGTCCTGAGATACATCAATAGAAGGAAACACAACTGAATGAAAACAAAAGGCATCAATACCACCCATGGCATCAGTCTTTGCGGCATCAGCACCACACTCTTTCTCAACATCAAGGGAAATGGTGGCATTAGTACAACCTACTGTATCTTGAGATATGACAGCCTCATTACCATCGGCTGGATCAAAGTACTTAGTGGCTTCAGCACCACTGTCATCAACATTATGAGCGACTTCATCACTACTATCCTCCTCGTCTAACACTCTTGGATCTCCACGTGGTCATCGCTCATACGAGGCACCACCGGCTAGTATCCTACCACTTATATGCGTCACAAAATCAGCATAAAGTATGTAGGAAGAAATATCACCCAATGAATCATTAGGAGTAGTAGTCTATGTGAACTGTACCTGCTCAGACTTCCTCTTCAGATTGTTAAGGTTCAGCTTAATCTGAGCAGGTATGGCAGCCTTGCCCTTGATGATATACCTCATCTCCTGCTAGAACTTGTCCATCTCCCGTCGGAAGGATGTCTGCTGGTCCGAGAGTAGGCGGACGAGATCGTCAAGGGCCAGGTTCTCATAGACGGGTCCATGTGAACTTAATGGGTTGCCTCGCTGGAAATGAGGCTGGATCTACTACTAATGGTGAGGGGGAGGCTGAGAATACTGTTGAGGCTGTTGTTGCTGCCTCCACAGTTGTCCCTGATGATAGGGACGAGGACCCTGTTGGAAGTGTTGTTGTGGCTGGGAGTATTGGGGTTGCTACTACTGCTGCTGACTGATTTGTCCACCCTGAGCTGGAGGCTGTTGTTGGGACGAGGTACCTCCGGTAGACCACCTGAATCAAGGGTGATCACGTCGGATCCCATGTTGCTGCCGGTCATACCGAATCCTCTTGACTTCCATCAACGACTCCTGCTCGTACTGGGAAGGGGGAAGAACTACTAGGGGTGATCCGGCTGATAAACCACCATCTGAGTGTCCTGAGGTGGTGGCTGCTGAGAGTACTGCTGTTACAGCTGGACCGGCTCTGCCTGAATGTGATGCACCTAGCGGTATTGGGCAGATGACTCGGTGGAGATGTTGCTGCTAGGATCAACCTGTGACCTGAGACGGGACTGAGGAGCCATCTATGCCTCCTGGAGACACATGATCTACATCTTTAGGTCACTAAGTGTCTGTTCCAACTGATCTATCTACGTGAGGCCCTGGAACTGTTTCTTCTCAGTGATCTCGATGCGATCCGACTTCTCATTGATAATCCCCATGTTAGCTGTGGATGACTCTGCCTATGCTGTTGCTACTGATGAAGTAGATGGAATTGCATCGACCCGTGTCCTTTGATAGGACACGGCCTGTGGGTGGGTCTTCCCCTGTGTGTAGGCTCGAATATGGGACATCACAATATAGTTTTCTGCCATCTCCTCGTAGATGGCCCAGACTTGGTCCTGATCCTTAGTGAAATAAGACCCCCACATGAGGCATTGGCAAGCCCCTGCAACTCCGGTGTCAGCCCACAAAAGAAACTTTGGACTAGTTTGGGCTTTGATATCTCATGGTGTGGACACCAGTCGATGAGCTCTATAAAGCGATCCTAAGCTGCATGGAACTGCTCGTTCAGGATCATGGTGAAGTTATTGATCATGGTTCTAGCTGCATTGGTCTGGCCGAGTGGATAGTACTTGTTCAAGTACTCGGTTCGGAGTTGCTCCTAGTTGGAGACGTACCTCCCCAAATGTTTTAGCCGATAGGCTACTCTGTCAGCAAATGAGAAAGTGAAGGCAATCATCTTGATCGTGTCCTCGTCCACGAATTTGTCGTGGACAGTATTGCATATCATCTCAAACTCCTGTAGATGGAGGTGCAGCTCCTCAGTGGCAAGCCCATGGTATCTGAGCAAAATTTGAATGGTCTGAGGGTGAAGCTCAACATCGCCCAAGATCTCAGGGAGTTAAATCCATCGATGAGTGAGAGTTGCACCGGGATTATGCAACTGCCTCATCGTGCGTGGTAGTTTCTACTTTGGCTAATCGTCTAGTCGTCCGTCTCCTCCTCCAGCTGCTCCACCAGCTGCAGGTATCTCTCCATCGCATAATCTCTGTGGATCTCCTCTACCGGCTCTCATCTTTATGAGATCTCGTCGCACCTCTGCCATAAATGCTCCCTGGTCAGGAATTTGTCTCTGCATAGTCTCTAGGGATGCTAGAAGTGTGTTCTTGATGGAAACCTGATCAAGAACATATGTGGAAACCTGGGGCTGCTCATCGATGCGTCCCTCACTGCTGGCCATCTCGCGGGTCTCTACAAAGGCAAAAGACCCTAACTCAGATGCCGTCAAATGTACATAAATCTATGTTGGCCTCTGCTCGGGCACCTCAAGAAGGGAAGAAGGGTGGTCAAGGGGGAACATGGTGGTAGCAAACCTAGGTTCGGAGAGCGAGTCTGGGCTCTTTGAAACCGTCGTAGATTAGTGGAAAGGAGTGCTCGAGAGCTGTGCTGTCAAAGGAAGCCTAAGGGACCTCCTTCCCATCATCGGGATGTAGGGATGAATGCAGATGAGATTTGGAGCACAAACAAGATCAGAAGTCAAACCCCCAATTCACCTACGCAATACTGAGATTATGACAGTAAAGGTTCGGTCGTTAATCTTGTCAATTTTATTTAGGTGATCAACCAGTCTATTAGAGTAATTAAAGAAGCTGGTAGAAACCCGATGCTTCCAGGAGACTGGTCCAATCCCACAGTCAGTTTTTCCCAGCCAGTATGGATTGTAGACCATTTCCTGGCTACCCGATCTATCCACTCTGCTAAGGAAGTCCCGGACCGCTTACCGGCTACCCGGAGAAATCCTCATTGGAGAACAACCAACCGTAAAACAAGTAGTCTGAAGGAAGTTCATGTATGGCTCTAGCCTAGGGTGTGGATCACTCTCTTGCTACAAACAAACCAACCAATAAGGAGGTGACTCTCTCCAAAACAAATAATTTTGAGTGAAGTGTATTTTAGGGTCGAGTTTGCATAACAATCCCAATTTTATGGTTTTCTCTTTTTTATTAGGTATTTTTCAAATAAAATCAATGCCTAACAAAAGTCCAAAAAACAGAGGGAGGAAGTCGAAAAAGTCGATGCGCAGTCAAACACGATGATGCATGCAAAGATAGAAATGTGTACCTGTCTCCAGCACTCTACTTGTAGGGTGATCCGTTAATAAATTAAAAGATAGAAAATAAACTAACTATATGATGCAGGAAGAAATCCGCCTTAGACAAGAAATTTCTAATGATCGTGAAGAACAATTGCTAACTGATCAGAGAGAGAGATCGAAGTCTGATCTCGGATGTCGATCAGTGTCCTCCACAACAGATCATGCATGCACTGTATAAGACCTCTAGCGGCACGTGACCTCTCAATCGATCAAGTTAGCATTTTACCAATTATTTTTAGCTAGGTCTAATTATGTTCTATATGTACAAACAAGCAATTAGGTGATGGGCCTTAGCTATTTACATCACAATCACCAAAAATCCTAAGTCTAGGGGCTTAATCTGTGGGAATCAAATAGAAGTAAAATGTGATTAAAATAAAACCGTGAGAAATACGGTGAGGTCCCCTGAGCACACCGGTGCTCGGCGAAATAGACCCCGATAGTTCAAGTGTCCAACAAGTATCCAATAAGTAATTATATTACAACAATAGTTCAAATGCTCTTTAAAATAAAATAACTGTCTTCTGCCCTCCTCTTGCTACTCCTCCTATGTGGGTCCTCCAAAAAGAGTCTGAATCGTAGTTGGGCGGTACCTCACACAAAAAGCAAATCAGAAATAGGCTAGAAAAGTGTTATAATATATAGAGACAAATAAAGATGAGAAATAATGATTACAAAGCCGAGCTCCCCGGCAACGGCGCCATTCTATTGATCGCGCCTTGCGACTCAGGTTAGGAAGATAAATAATCAAGGGTCGTTGCGACTTGGATCACAAGGCAAGATCATCAAGAAAAAGAAAAACCACTTCAAGCAAATAAAACAAGCAATCAAAGTATAGAAACCAGGGTCGAACACAAGGACCATAGAAATGTAGGAAGTAGTCAAATCATGAAAAATAAAGGAAAATATTTTTGGCTGCTTTTTAGTTTTGCAAAATTTGAGTTTTTGATTTAAAAGACAAAATCAGGCAAAAAGAAAACAAGGCACACAATCAAGCCTTTTGAATTTTTATTGAAGACTAAAAATTCTCAAAAATTAAAATAAAAACAATTTTAGGTTTATAAAATTTTAAATTATTTTTGGTAATTTTCTGGGAATTTTCTAATATTTTTATGATTTTATAAAAATCAAAGAGTGATGAAAGCATCAATTAGTGCACAACAAGGATTAAATTGCAAATTAAAATTTTTTAAAATGCCCTAAAGTCCTGGGGAGAAATTGTATGTTAAAGAGAAACAAAAGGCTACAAACAAAAACTGAAATGATATTTTTTTATTTTTTCTAGAAATTTTTACGAAGTTTTTAAGTCTTCTGCAAATTTTTGCGTTTTTATTAGGTTTTTTCGAACAAAAATGCTAATGAAGACAAAGCATACAAAACACATAATTAAGAATTTTTATAGAATTTTTGAGGTAATTTTTCAAATTTTCATGAATTTTTCAAAATGGGCAGAACACTTTTATGGGTTTTTTTAGAAAATATTAAACGCAACTAAATTAATCCACAAAAATCGCAATAAATATTATTTTTGAACATGAGCTAAAAATCATTTTTAGAGATTTTTTAGGGTTAACTTGGTATTTATTTAATTAGATACAAGACATACAACTTATAGGGACCTAGTTGTAATTAAAATAAAACTTCGGGCCAAACAATAACACATGTGAAAAGCCAAGGGCCGAAGTTGCAAAATGTCCAATCAAATCACGTATATGCTCAATAAACCACACACAACCGTATAATTGCAAATATCAGAAACTTTTCAAAAAATAATAACATATATAAACCATATGGCACAAAATGCAAATATCCCAGAACGACACGTAGGACTACACATGAGTTCACCCAAACTGGACCAAAATGCAAATACTGAAATACGAGATCCATCTATAAATTATCAGAACTACAATTTTTATTTACTGGTAAATACCAAAGCATGAAAGTATAAGGAGAAAAGCCAAATATACCCCATGGGGGACTAGTGGCACGCGTGGGAAGGGTCGCGATCGTACGACTCTGATCACTACAGCTAGTACATCAGACGGTGTAGGGGTTGTCACAGATGTGTGGTCAGATCTGACTTGTCAGCATTAATCTAACAGCATGACCAGCCCTTTTGTCTAGCGGCTGTGATGTAAACTAGTAGGAGGAGATCCATCCGACAGTGAAGAAGGTATCAGCAAGAACAGGGGCCCAACGAGTTTCAGCTGAGCGATAGAGGGAGTCCGCTGCTCCTCTGAAGGCTCGGAGGAGTCCAATGGCTTCGTTGGGGTGCTCTGTGTCAGATGGAGTGCTCAGACAGAAGCGGCGATTTTATTGCTGAAAAAGATAAAGGAAACGTAGGGGAATGGAGTTCGACTTCCGACGACTATGAAGGAAGGGGGTCTTGACCTTAGTCTCGATCCGGTTGTCAAGTCTAAGAGTTATCAAGTTGCGGAATGAGATGGCAGGCGAGATGTAGTATCGATCTGAGTGGATAGAGATGAGAAAAGGAGTGGATGGATAGGATACCTGAGGATACTGATGAACTCAGCAAGGTTAGGCAGTGATGGGAGATGGGGTTGTGGTCTCAACCACACTACGACGGGCGGGGAGGCTGAACGCGACGGAGCTCTCCGGCCACATGGTCGAGCTACGGCTTCGGGACACCAAGCTTCAATCCAAAGGTACCTCCGGGCTGCTGTCATTCTGGTGAAGGTCTCTAGGGGTGAAGAAAGGGGCGAGGCACGAGCTGCGGCGTAAGGCAGCGGAGGAGAGCTTATATAGGCCAGAGGAGCCTCCAAAGATCGAGCGGTATCACACAACCCTGGGAAGATCTGCGCCTTCCCAGGGATCCGCCAGGATCATGGATCCTAGGAAAAGCGACGGGCAAGAAATCGGGGTGGGAGGCGGTTGGAGGTGGGCTGGAAAATGGGGAGAAGGAGGTCCGACGCGAGGTATCCGGGTCTGACACGGCTAGGAGGAGCAGTTAACCTGCAGTCAACAAATCGTCTGGACCAATAAAAAATTAGGATTTATAAAATACTTACAAATTCAATAGAAAATAGTAAATGATTTTAAAATAAAAAGTATATAAAATAAAAAATGTTTAATTATTTTTCTGTGATTTTTATTTTTTTAAATTATATACCAATATAATATACCTATGTATTATGTACTAGTACTTTTATTATTTTATTTTTACACAAATTCCCTATTTGATATTTTATTTATTTAGAAGGTAATTTTAGGAGTAAAAAATATTTTTTAAATTTATTTTTACAAATTATTTAAAGGTGTATAATAAAAATAGGATTGTAATACAAATACATATATTTTGTACACTTGATGCAAGATTTTATTTTATTTATTTATTTTTTCTGATTTTTATTTTATTTTTACATTATATAGAAATATGTACAGGGGAGTAAAAATAATAATTTACTTTTAATTTTTTCAAAAATAATTATGTACAAATATAGGTAATATGCACAACACAAAGTAAACCCTATCTCTCTCTACTTATTTTATTTTGCAATCAGGTCAAGGCTTGACCTTCTCTTGGAGTTTGGGTCACTCTGTATTTATTCTAAATACCTCCTTCCTTTTCCTTTGCCTTTATTCTTTTATTTTTGCATAAGAACATGATAATTGTGAACTATTAACACAAGCGTGCAACTTGTTAAGTTATTATATTTACAAGGATTTACATGATGCTTTGCCAAGAAAATTAGCTAAATAAAATAATAAAGAGTGATAATCAGGGATTCATCATACCCACCTCCTCCATCACAACAATATTAGCTTCCCCCTCCTCAACAACCACATCAGCAATCTTAGCCTCAGCCTCCCGAACATCAACCATGGCGTGGTCAGCACGCTGACCCTTCTAAGGCAGTTCCGACAAACCCCAACTTGGATTGTTGGCCCAACTCGTAAAGGGTCTATCAGAGATGACAAAGAAGCTAGACGACCTCACAGCCACAAGAACTCCTATCCCGGATCAGGTCAAAGCAAATCCCAATATTTTCAAATCAAAAGAGTTGGTAGAATGTGATGTCCAGTTCATGCATGTAGATTCAGATGAGTGTAGTCTTGCTTTATCTAATGTTTTCACTCTCAGGAGCGGTAGGACCTTGCATCCATCTGCCGCAAGCAAAGGGAAGAATAACGCTTTTGTTGGACATGAGAGCCCACAGTGAGCCATTATGCAATAATTGTTATTGCGCATGTCATTCTCTGATCTGAAATGAAGAATACATAATATGCATAATAGGTACCTTAGTACAATTAGGGTTATGTACCATGGCTATCTTGATTATCATACAGCTATTGATTCAAATATTGAATCATAGCGGCTGGTGCTTGGATGAACATCTAAATAGTTAGATTGTGGACTCATCAAGCACCATCAACTGATTGTTAAGAGATGATCTCCAGGCTGAGTAGGAGATGGCAATCCTTTCTCATTTAGGTTGATATCTAAATGACATCTTGATGCAGGTCCTCTGCATGGGAATAGCGATTCGGAGGTGTTAGATAAGTTAGGTCAAAGAGTTGACTTAACGAGATCGAGATAACCAAAGTCCTATGACGTATGCTATCACGATATAGGCACGCATCCTCTGACCGGAGACAGATGTGTTACTATATGTCTGAGTATGTACATTTGGCAGACCAATAGGTTGATTACCTAATCAAGGTCTATACACCGACGTGCTGGTGTGCATACAAGGGCATATGAGTAATACAATCTCTCAAAGGGATCATACATGTTCATTATTGAACCGGAAGACATGAGCTCACTCATGAGATATTGTGAAGAATTAAATTCCGTGCACAGTCATCTCGCTTTGGAAGCTTGACTGAATTTGTAGGTTTGATATATACTTTTGGAAAGTATATGATCAACACCTGGGTATGATATATGCTTTTGGAAAGTATATGATCGATACCAACTCCCAATAGTCAAATGAGAAACTTAATAATAAAGTTCTGAAGTAGACAGTGTAAAATTGATCTTATACTTCAGGTTTATTCTGAGTCTTCCAGTATGGAGGATGTATAGGTATTGGGAATACCTAAGGGTGATGTGATCATAAATGGTTGTATAACCATGACGCTTCCATTCCAAGGGAGAGATGAATCGGGTCTGGATTTTAGTGACTCCTCTCAGTAGAGAAGTGATCTGATCTTGGTTCAAATGTTAGACATTCATCTGAATGTGATTTGGATGCAATGAGAAGATTAGATTTACAGTCTTGATTTAATAAAGCATCTATGGCAGGCTCGAGATCTGGATTTGAGATGTAATCTCAATATCCAAGTCTCTATACGTGGAACAATACAATCGCCCTGTCCTTATCTCCAAGTATTCGCAGAGAAAGCGTATTATCCTTGAAAGAGTTCAGGATAATTTCATTGTTGATATATCCAAGCATTGAGTAAATTGGTAAGTAATGTGATTTAATTATCATGACTAATATGAATTCGATTCATATTACAAAGAGAGTTATCTATAGATAATTAAATGTGATTTGATTATCAAAGATGTGAATAATGTTAATATGATTCATATTATTTGGGCACAGAGAATAAGAGGATCCAAGATGATTAAATGTAATTTAATTATCAGGGATATTGAATAATGTGGATATCACTATCCATATTAATCATATATATTATAAATGTGATTTATAATATATAAGAGAGAGCTATTTGTAATTTACATTTGTTAATTAAATGTTAATGTGAATTGGATTCACATTGAATATTAAATTGAAAATGTTATTCACATTTTATTTTGGGTTGTGAATGTGATTCACAATTTTCCAATGCCAAGATTGCAATATTCACAAATTATTATGAATTATTTTTGTTGAATAATTTACAACAAGTGTTGTCGTAAATCTTGGATATTTCCATGGAATAATGTAATCTAATGAGATATCACGAGATACATGAGATTGCCACCAAATCCCATATTATGGAAGGAGGCAATCTTCATTCCAATAATCTCCATGATTGCTTGATTTAATTTGGGATTGATTTATATTGATATAGATTTAATCTATATAAACTAATTGTTATTGATTTTTACCAACTCAAATCTTAGCCATTAAAAGAAATACAAATCAATGTGAGCAATTGGATTTGTATTGTCCATGGATTCAGATCCATGGATCCCAAAATATTATAAAAGGAGAGGCAACCCCATTGCTCTTCATTACAGAAGAGAACATAAGTCTCTCTCTTTCTTTTTCTCTCTACATGCCCTCTCTCCTTCTCTCATGTGGTCGTCCACCATGGATGCCCTAGAAAGAATCTTTATTGCCGCAATGTCGTCGTTATGCTGCCCAATCGTTTGCTCGTGGGTCTCATCTCCTTAGGTGCGCCTCACTTGTGAAGAAGATGTTGGATCTCGTGTGTCGAGATCAGGTAATCCGCCGCTTGGATCATCAACATGGATTGCGAGGAGCACATGTTTCATCAACACGCTCACAAGCGTCTCCTCCATTGGATCGGACTTGAGACAGGAGGTCTCTTTGTTTAGAGACTCGATCGCAAGCACTCTTCAAGAGGTAATCCTATTACTTGTTTGTGGTTTAGACGAAATGATCTGAGAAGTGTTCTTGGATCATGTGGTTTCGTCGCATGAAATAATTTTAATTTCCGCTACATCGAGCAACTAGTGAGACTAGTCGCTCTCGATCACATACGATGTGATCCTCACACTTCCTTGATGTGCTGAAGGATGTAACCATATCCTTCAGCTTTGTCATGTGAATCGTCGTCTTCTACATTAGTTGTGCCATCTACAGGTTTGAGTGAGGATGAAGAAGGAGGAGCCATGCCAGTTGTCATCCACCACCTTCGCCATCAACAAAAAGAATAAAAAAATCAAAAAAAAATCAAAAAAAAAACAAAAAGAAAATAACAATCGAAGTGAAGTCGTAGTAGCCATGGTGGAGCCAACACCAACCAGCCTCACTAGTCGACGAAGTGGAAGCCACACTTTTTGCACGTCCACCAGCAGCAAAATTTCATTTCCATAATGTACACATTTTAGCAGACCGGATGTACAAAATACTATGGACAAGAATGTTGTTGTAAATAAGAACACTATTTCTGATTTTATTCTGTAAATATTCCTTTTCCTGATGCAATACAAAAATCCCAAAAATGCAAACAGGAAATACACATTGTTTGATCCTAGAGTTGTGGATATTCTTGAATTTTAATTGTTGAGTTACCATTGATGCTAGCCATGAAATATATGCACGGTTGTTAAGAAGGGATTGAAGGAAGCGTGTCCAAACAAGCGTCAGTCAAACTACAACAACAGACACTAGCAAGTTGAGAAGCATTTTCTTACCATGGCCACAATAGCAGCCATCAGTAACCTTCCTCAAAAGAAGCAAGACAAAGGACCTCCCTTAGAAGAAGCAAGACAAAGGGCCACCTTTGATCAGATGCGAGAAGTTCAACTAAGTCTTTGAGTGAACATTGCTTGGTAGTGGTCCTTCCATCAACCTCCTACCCTCATTATTACTGCATGAATTGGGGTTGGGTCCACTCAAGCAGACATGCATCATCCTTCAGTTCGTAGATCGATCCATCAAATGACCCAGAGGTCTGCTTCAAGACATTGTCGTAAAGGTGTAGGAAATGTAGTTTTCAGTTGATTTTGTAGCCCATGATATGGAATCTCTTGCACCATTAATTCTGACCCCAATTATCCTTGGATGGCCACCCTTGCGCACCACAGAGATGTGGTTGCCTATGGGTCTAGGAAGATCACACTCAGCTCGAGCAATCACAGAGTTACCCTAGTCATGGTCAGCGAGTCGAAAGTCATATCTGATGAAAATCATGCAACACCACCTCAAGAATATTGTGGCTTTATTGCAGAAATTAGAGATACAAAACTCTCCTTGAATAACGCGTGGACACTGGCCATCCTCTTTCCAGAAGATGAGCAGGAAAGCACAATCGACCCAAGTTTTGATGTCACTTGGGAGACAGAATCAAATTTGTTGATACATCTCTTTGATTCAGAAGATTTATCTAGTCCGAACATGATGAATTTATTACTGATTTTTTGACACATTATCAGTTGAACAACAAGCCACTGAGGTGGGCACCACCTCTAAAATCATAGCAGATCATCCACCTACTAGCACCGTTTCTGAAATGATCGAGAAGCAGACTAAATAAGAACCTCAATTAAAGCAACTTCCAACTGGCCATAAATATGCCTTCCTTGCGGGTGCAGAGAAGATGTATCTGGTCATCATCAGCAGCAGGCTGACCCCAACCAAGAATCTCGACTTGTCGAGGTTCTAGAGAAAAACTACAGGGTACTTTGTTGGCATTTCTCAGAACTCTGCGGGATAAATCCTGCCATGTGTTTACATAATATTTATTCAGAAGAAGATGCCAAGCCATCCTAAGAGTTTTAAAAAGGCTGAACCCAAAACTACAAGGCATCATTATGGAAGAAATCATGAAATGGTATGACCCGGGCTTCATTTATCCCATCTCTGATTCAAAATGGGTGAGCCCTTTGCAAGTAGTTCTAAGGAAATCCGAGCTCACTATGGTTATAGATGAAAGAGGAGAGGAGATTTCTACTCAAGTACCGACATACTGGCATGTATGTGTTGATTATGCCATTTGAACTCTATGACAAAGAAGGACCACTTCCCCTTGTTGTTCATTGATCAAGTGTTGGAAAGACTAGCCGGCAAGGAGTTCTTTTACTTTCTGGATGGGTATTCCGGGTACAACCAAGTGGTAATCGACCCAAAGGACCAAGAGAAGACTACTTTTACTTGCTCGTTTGGCACATCTGCCTTTTGGAGAATGCCCTCTAGTTTGTGCAATGCACCAGCCACATTCTAGAGATGCATGCTTGCAGTTTTTGTCGAGATGGTTGGTAGTTTTCTTGAGGAATTAATGGACGACTTCTTAGTCTATGGTGATAGTTTCGATGCCTGTCTTGAGCATTTTAACATAGTACTTCAGAAATGGCGTGAAGTCAATCTCATGTTATCTTGTGAAAAGAGCCACTTCATGGTCATAGAAGGCATTGTGCAGTGTCATGTCATTTTCAAATGTGATATGGAACTTGACCCAGCAAAGGTGGATATTATTAACAATCTTGAGCCACCTCAGGATGTCAGACATGTGAAGTCATTTCTAGGGTATGTGGGTTTCTACAGAAGATTCATTAGAGATTTCAGCCGCATCACATGATCTCTCATAGAATTGTTATGCAAAGAGACCGAGTTTAATGTTGATCACCAGGTTCTCCTTTCATTTAATTAGCTGAAGGAGAGAATCACTCAAGTTCCTTTCCAACAGCCACCAGATTGATCTCTTCCTTTTGATATTATGACAAATGCATCAGAATTTTCAATTGGAGTTGTTCTAAATAAAGAAAAGACAAGGTGCCCTATGCCATTCATTATGCCAGCAAAATGCTAGATGAAGCTCGGAGAAATTACATTGTCACAGAGAAAGAATTGCTAGTTGTGGTATTCACCCTTGAGTATCCTATCTGTTTGGATCAAAAGTCACCATCTACACTGACCACTCTATTATTTGTTACTTACAGCAGAAGAAGGATGCCAATCCTAGATTTATCAGATGGATCCTTCTCCTTTAGAAATTCGACTTGGAAATCAAAGACAAACCTAGGGTTCATAATGTGGTAGCAGATCACCTCCCCAAAATAGAGCAACAAGAGCCTCCACTGAGCAGTGCACCCGTCACAGACACCTTTCCTTGCGAGTCAGTTCTGGCCGTGGATTCACTCCCTTGGTATGTCGATATTGTGAACTATCTCATCTTCAGTGTAGTTACATAAGATTGGACGAATATTAAGAAGGACAAGTTCTTGTCCACTATCCATTTCTACTAATGGGAAGATCAAATCTTATTCAGGGAAGGGGCCGATTGCATTTGGCGTAGGTGTATCCCGCAAGAGGACATCATAGTGTCCTTGAGCATTGTCATTCGCTCAAATCTGATGGACACCACTCTGGAGATATAACAACAACGAAAGTACTAGAGTGTGGCCTCTAGTGGCTGACACTATTTAAGGATGCTGCAATATTTGTGAAGTATTGCACTGATTATCAGAGACTGGGAGGCACCCTTAGAGCTAAAGATTCCATGCTCCTAAGGTTCACTAAGAAATCATATGTATGCAATAATTAGGGCATTGATTTCATGGGACCCTTTTCAAACACTCAGGGATACGAGCACATCCTTCTTAACATTGATTGTGTGAGTTGTTGGGTTGAAGCTATCCCCGCTTGAGCCACAGATAGTCGTACAATTTGTGAATTTTTGAAAGAGAACATCATATTGTGGTTCAGGATTCTGAAGATACTGATATCATGCAGGGGTAGTCACTTCATCAATGGAGAGGTCAAGAAATTAATAAAGGAGTATGGCATCGAGCTCTGAGTTCCATATACTTATCATCCCCATACCAATGACACAACAGAATTATCTGACACGGAAATCAAGTCGATCCTTTAGAAGCTTGTGAAGCCGGATAGAAAGAATTGGTCCCAACTCTTGGACTCCATCCTTTGGGCGTATAGAACTTCTTACAAGTCTCCCTTGGGCATATCACTCTATTGTCTTGTGTGTGGAAAGCCATTCCATCTGGCCGTGGAACTAATACACAAATCATTATGGGCAATTAATATCGGCAACTTGGACTCACAAAAAAGTGTCCAGAAAAGAAAAGAGGACATGAATAGGATCCTGGAATTCCAAGACTATGCTTATTATAACACATTGATGTATACGGAGAAGGTTAAATGATGGAATGACCAACACATCAGACGAAAGACGTTCGAGTTTTGACAGAAAGTATGGCTATTTGACACAAAATGGAAGATATTCTCGGGCAAATTAAAGAGTAAATGGACAGGGCCATTCAGAGTACAAGAAGTGTGTGACAAATTGAAGCATTTTAATATCATATTTGATGCATGACACATAGCCCTTCATCGTCAACGGTCATTATTGAAATCGTATCTTGAGCATGACACCTTCTTAGCCCTTGTTGACTCAGTCCAAGTGATATGCAATGAAGAAGAATCCACAACCACTACAGCATTGGAAGATTTAGATAATGTTCCTAAAAAACTTTTCCTCTAGTTCTCTTCTTTTCTTCTTTTGTATTTCTTATTTTCGGCTTTGTTTTCCTCATTCATTTCTTTTTTTTACTTAGGATATGCTTTATCTTAAGTATAGGGCGGGATAAGTGATGTAACTTGTTTATTTCGTGTCTCACCACATGTCTCCTCTCATGTTGATATTCCTATTTATATTTAGGGATATCTTACCCTAAGTATAGGGGGAGACATGGTGAATCTTCAGTTGTTCTTTCCCACCCTCGACCCTCCTTGCATGTAAATACAATCTGCTATAATTAGGATTATTTGATCCCAAGTATAGTGGAACGATCAACTTCTCATTCTTTTATTTATTATTCTTTAGTCGTTGCAGTATAAGCTTTCTCTATACTCAGTACGAGTTATGTCTTCTCTTTGTCTCTCTGATCTATGAGGACATAGCTCAAGCTAAGTATAGGAGGGTCATATATACTCTGTATATATTTTAGCCATACTCATATTTTCATATTTTCAATATAAATATGGCAAATATGCTATATTTATACATATACAATTCATTAAGGTAGCTAACAAAAAGATGCATATCATTCCTCTAATTCCTTTTGTATATACTGATTAGTAAATCAAGTAAAAATGTTTTGCAAAATATTTGAAAAATGGTTTGAAATTCTTTTTAGAAAATCATTTGAAAGCTGTTTGGAAAATATTTTGTAAAATATTTTCAACCTTTGTAAAAAAGTTAGGCTTATAAAAATTTCTTCTCTTTGTGTGAAATAAAATGTTTTGATAACCTATTTGCAAATGGTTTTGAAAATGGTTGCAAAAATATGTTGAAAAATCTATATATACTATTTGAAAAATATTTGTAAAATGAATTTCAAATATTTGTAAAAGCTTGTAAAAATTATTTGCAAAAATTATTTTGGATTATAGTTTTCAAAATTGTTTGTAAAATGATTATCAAATAAGTTGAGGAATATATTTGTCATCTTAATAAATAAACATTTTCACCCATTGTATATATTTGTATATAAAAAAATAATTCTTGTCTAAATCCTTTAAATCTCAATTCTTGTAAATTATTAAGATGCACTCCCGTCTAAATAGTTGTACCTATTGTTATTCCAAAAACTTTTTTGTTTTTGAAAAATCCCTAAATTTTAGCAAAATCAAAAAAAATCCAAAAATATTGGTAAAATCTTTTTTAAAAATTGCATAAAAATTTGCAAAACTTTTTCAAAAATCCATAAAAAGTTCAAAATTAGAAAAGGCATCACAAAAATATTTTCTTGCATTATACATATCATTCGCATTTTTCAGAATAATATATACAATGGGACAAGTCAAAATAAAGTCCAGAGATGTGAGTTTGGAATAGACCTTAATACCCCTAATTTCATAGGAACCCATTGAGGACTGGAAGTGGAGATGTTTCAGGTCACCTTGACTAAATTCTTTAGGTTCCATAAGTCTATGTTCATGAGTCAATTAAATGTGCTTAAATAGAACCCTTCATATCATTCGTACAACTCTTGAGACAGTGATTTGACTGGAAACCTCGCACCTAGCACTTAGCTCAACCCAGATAGACTGTTGAAAGATCTTGGAGTCTAAGTCAGGACGATGCAAAGTCCCTTCGTCAAGGGTGGCTTAGAATCATTCTTGGGGATTGGCGGCATCGGTACTCTAACCCACTTCTTTCAGTAACAATGATATCTAAGGACTGGAGATGGATTGAGATAATGCTTTGAATGAGGAATGGTCTACCAGTGCAACTTTTCAAGACCCAAAAAAAGTGGGTGGAACAAAAGATGCTATATCCACCAGGGCATAAACAAGAATGCAGAAGCTGTATTAAGTAACATAAAATATCCAAAGAAGCCTATACCAAAAATTCCACAATAAATTGAGCTTCAGAAAAAGCCTGCTTCTTGGTGAAGAATCGATTACACTGACCGACTTCAAGGGAATGAAGACTACACTGGTCCATTACCACATCTTTTCCCATTCTTCTCACTTTCCCCCCATTTGGTTATAAAGATCGGGAGCACCTGACCTTAGAAGCAAATATCTATCTCCACGAGGATGAGTTAACAGAAGAGCAGACGCATTGATTGTTCTATGGTTTTTTCAGGTAAGAGCTAAAGAAATTCACACAGATGGTTCTACCATTTCAAGGTAGCAGGAATATGCGACTGAGAGGATGGTTCTGACCTGGTTGTGAATTGGATTGGATGATAGGAATATGGAATCTAAGGGCTGTTATGTCACACTTCCCGACTTCTATGTGGTTCCAAACACACCATTAATCCAAAAACCTTCTTTGAGCTCCAAACATTAATTTTATTAAAGACTAGTTTAAAAGTTGACAATTATTCCAAGTTATTTCTTTTTCATTTTCTTTTCTTCAGTTTTATCTTTTGCACTCACCGCATAACTATTTGTGGGGACTAACAAAGTCAAGTATAGGGGGTGATGAATCTCCATAACCTTTATTCTTTCATTTTGGCCTTTAAAACCTAGTTAAATGCATGTAAATATCTTTATTTTGTACAAATTAACATTCATTACTTATTACATAATTAGAGTATAGATTACATTAATTAAAGCCAAAATAATAAAGAAAAAAAGAAAAAGAAATAAAAATAACAAAGGAATTTTATGACCCTAACCCCTGAGACCTAGTCTTCTTGATGACTGGGTCATTAAGGAATAAAGTAGGGGGAGATAAGGGTCAAATACACAATAAAATCCCATTCTTTTATTCATCAACAATTCAAGTTTGGGATCCATTTTATTTTCCATTATTTACCCATAAAATAAAGAAAATTTGTACATGAAAGTTGTATATAAAAATATAAATAAAAATATAAAATTAAGTTTGCATAAAAATAACCTACAATGTACATTTTATACTTCAATATAAGAATCCAAAATCTCAACTTCCCAGACCCATATATCCTAAATAAAAATTAAAATACATCACAAATCACCTTCAATTGTATATAACCTTTAATTAGTTATTTAATGAAGGCATTTTCATTTAATTTGGAGTTAATGTGTGGAAGTTAGGTTTTGGACCCCTATTGTATAGTATAGTATAACCGAATAAAATAGTCATTTTATTTATTTTTTATTATATTTAGAATTTAATATTTTTATAATTTTTGTAAATATTATTTATAATATATGTACATCTCTAGAATAAAATAAAATAATAAAGAAAACACATAAATAAAATAGCCTATATAAATGCATAGATAAAATACCTATACTTATACCTACATAATCTATACCTCAATTCATTTAAATATATAAAATATATCAAAAATACAATAAAAATATATTTTTGTATATGAAAATAATTTACGAATACATAAAATATGAGAATAAAATGATAAATTTTAAAATACAAAATAACAATGAAATATACATTATATAGGTAAATATACCTATAATTATACTTGTAGATTAAAACTTATAATAAATAACCTCATAAAAACAAATAAAATCATAATAAAATACTACATAAAACAACAAACATTTTTATTTTATATTCTAACATTAGTTAATTTATTTTGATTTAATAATGATTTTACCAATAACGTCCCATTGGAATTTTCGGGTTGGTCCACATGGACCAACCAGAATCAAGCCCAAATTTAGTTGGGTTAACTCATCGACCCAGGTCACCTACTGACGTTAAATGAGAATATGTTGGTCTTCTCCCCTTTTTCTTGGGCATCTAATCACGCAGATCCGAGTTGATTTTCACCAAACTTTTCTCTGATCAATTATAATCCATGCTACACCCTCTAAACATGGTTACATATCTTCGATTCATCCTAAATTACGGGTCAATAAGGGTCCCCACTATGTCTATAAATAATCACCTCCTCTTCTCCTTCTCCTCTTAATCCCTCCTGGAGCTTCTTCACCTGTCCTGCATATGTGTGTTGATGGCCAGGTGGAAGATGAACCCTCCCCCGTTCTCAGAGATGGCAGAGCGAGAAGAGGAGCGGATCCACGGTGGTTCTCCGGCCACCCTGCTCCCTGCCCACCAGTAGGGATAAGAGCTATGCGTTTTTACATTTCTAGGTATTTTTTCATTCTGTGTTTTTAATTCCATCTTTAGTTCCGCATTCGATTCGATATGGTAGCGTAATTTTAGATCATTCGTTCGTCGGAGCTACTTGGGCTCTGGCCAATCCACTATGCTTTCGTTTGTATTCGCCTCCGCCAGTCATTACATTTCGCCTCTTAATGCATTCTTCACCTGATGGACCCATCTTGACCCTCCAATCCTTGTTAGATCGGTGACCCGAGGCTCACCCTCCTCCTTTCGTCGGAGCCTCTCTTTCCACCTCATCGATCATGTTGTCCAGCTTTAAAACAGGTCGAGGAAAATTTGCCTTGAGCCCTAGATTGTCTTCATGCAGGTTCCAAGCTCAATGGACCCCTCTTGGGTCACATTCGAATGCAGACAAGGTTCTCTAGGTGCTCGTGCTTCCTCGGCGTGCCAAGACCCCATTGATGGGTCCAAGATTGTCTTGGGTGCCTCAGTCGCTGCGAAAGAGTTCCCCGGAGGTGTATAGCCCAAGACCATCGAAGAAGGCCGCTGGTAGGCGAAGAAATCGACGATCAAAGAATTGGGGATGACATGTTCTACCCCATTCTTCCTGAGCAGCAGTAGCTGTCGGATCACTACCGTGCCCCAGTTATGATCTCATCCGTTGATCCAAAAGCGAAGCAATACCTGTCTAGGCCATTTGATTGCTTTAAGTGATGCGATATGAGCCGCTCGTTAGCATGCAATAAAGGGTAAATTACCCTCAACCCACTCCAAATTTTACATTTTATTTTTAGTACATTAATTATTGTCTGGAGTGTGAAATATGCATGATAAATTGTAATAAAGCCTAGAGGTTTCGTCTATTTGGCCATTTATACGTGCCAGCTCACCTCACGTGAGGTACCATGTGAGGTTCAACATTTTGCACGCATACCCCTCTGATTTTCTATATTTATATTTAGTCCAATAATTTGTATATGTAGTGTATATTTTTGTAGATAAATTGCACTATAGACCAAAAGTTTCATCTATTTGCATTTATACCCCTCCTAAGCGTAGAGTATTTTTGTATTTGCATGAAAATTATAATGTGGCCCCTGTATTTTGCATGGAATGTTTTCAAATCAATTAAAGTTTCTTTTATTTATGTTTTGGTCCATGTTAGTTAGTACATTGAATTATCTTGGGATTTTTGTGAAAAATATCCCCTGTTCGATTTTTGGTTTACAAAAATTACCCTATGTGCCTTGGATGATGTGTTAAATTATCATAATTTTTAATTTGGATTTCTAGGCACTTTATTATTTATTAAAAGTCGAACAATGCCTTCTTTTTCACTCTCTAACTTTTAAAACCAAGAAAAAATGCCTTGAAAAACACAAAAAAAATTGTATGTTGACTATTATGCCCTGTGTTAACTCCAGACCAAAAATCACTTTAAAATCTCAAAAAGACATAAAAATTGAAAAAACACCCAAAAATGTATAAATATTAGAAAAATAATGTTGAAAATACGAAACATTATAATTTCTTCTATTATTTTCTGTATTATTATAAGATATATTAAAAATAAATTTGGATATTTTGGGACTTATTTAATATTTTCAAATCTAAAAATCATTCAGCTATAGAATTTGTTCCCTGTTTTATCTTTTTCCATTATTCAAAAACACATAAAATTATGTAAAATTCCATAATCGCAAGAAAGTCATTATGTATATTTTATTGTTTTCTTTATCCATATATATATATATCTATATAATACTATATATCTATATTATTATTATTACTATTATTGTTTCCATATATTATATACTTGTAGTTATTATATTTAATTAATTAAAACCCTGAAAATAAAAAACCCACATAAAAAAGATAAAAGACAAGGATGTAGATAATACACATTAGTTAGAAATAATCATATGTTACATGGTTTGCTCCCTAGGTTCGATCTCTACATGCATACTTGCTATACACTTTAGGATTGCAGAGTATAATAAATTGCGCTTCACACTATTACTCATTATTTATCATATGATTGTGGTTACTTGTTGATTAACTAGGGCATTCCTTGTTGGTCGCCTCAGCGATACTCCATCCTCGCACTTAGTAAGGATCATTTTTAAACCTGCTCGGAGGAACCTGGTTATCAGCCGTCTAGAAAACCAACGGCTATGTAACTGGTAATTGAAGAGTAGAAATCTCAACAAATTTCTCAACATCCATCCTCTGTGTTGCATCAGAAACCATATCAACTGTCAGTTCTGCAATCTCAGAATAATCATGAGGCAGGTCACATCTATATGGTCTTGTAACTCTCTCGTGTGTTGTCTCAATGTCATAAATCTCTCCAAAAAGTGTCCAAAGTGAATCCTTGTTAAGATTGTGGTACGGATTACCGTACAAGTCATCGACCAATGCCTCTTACTCTGCAGTCATCCCCTGGTAGAAAATCTGAACAGTCTCTAATTTGGAGATTTCATGATCTGGAAATCTCATAAATAGAATTTGAAATCTAAGCCACATATCCTGTAATGTCTCCAGAATATCATGTAAATCTCTGATAAGCGACACATTTGTTTGGCTCGGGTAATGGGTAAAATCTCCTAATAAAGGCAAGTCAAAGTGTATCCCAACTAGCTCTCTCCTCCCCCAAGCTTCGGAACCATCTTGTGGCTCTGTCCTTAAGTTACCTGGGAAAGGTCTTCCTTATAACATCCTTAGGTGTAATGTCGGAATAGAATCTCATACCTCCTATCTCCTCAAACTCAAAAAGATGCTCATAAAACTTCTCATATAGCTTCCCATGGAACTTTAACAGCAATGACACGAAGTCTGAATCAATCAGAAAAGTCGGTAAACTCAATGTAAAAACTGACTCAGCTCCTGATAAGAAACATGCTTCTCAATCCGCACTCTAGTCTCAGCAACTCGTGGACCTGAATCTCTCATCTGATCTGCACTCGGCTAAAAAGTCTCAATTCTCTGCTCAACTGCCACAGGTATAACTAAAGGCTGGCTCTAAATAATAGAAGATGAAGAAGTAGGAAGAAATAGTGATGGCAAAGGAACACGATAAATGAAAGTAGAAGACTCTTCAGGATCGGAGTCATACCTAGAGAAGGACAGAGGACTCAGCTCAGGTTCAAAACATGAGTTATCTCAAACCAACCTAGATGAACAGGTAGGTGCGCATGGAGTGATGTTGTAAGAGTCAGCCTTAGAGATCGCCTACACATCATCGTGACTCAAAAAAATAGAAAATGAAAAATGAAAATGAAACAACAGAAACTGACAAGACTCGGACGACGTGTGACTGCTAGAACTCAAGACAAAGATCAGACTCACACTAAGCACAAACGAATGCAATGCAAACGCCAAATTCATCTATTCAACTCAGTGAAGGTCGTGAAAGCTCGGTCATTAATCTTTTCAATTTTAGAGTTAGGTGATCAATTAGTTATTTAGCAGGCTGACAGGTGTAGTCTCCTAGAGTACCATGAATAACTTGACGAATCCCCAAGTAGAGAACTATCTACGTAAGAGCTTGGGACTAGTTCTAAGGAAATCCACCTCCCTACTCACACGACTACTTTTGCTAACGTATGAGGTAAATGCTTGCAACAATAACATGACCCAAGAGTCAAAGTCCAAGTGCTTAGGGCACAAGTCTAGGGCTTTGAGCTCTATTCCTTATGTGTGCATGCCTCACTCTATCTAGAGAGTACCTGCAAACAAGGAGTGGATTGCTCTCCCAAATCAATGAATGATGTTCGTTACGTTTAAATTTAGAAGTCGAGTAGAATTAGCGGTCCCAATTTTATTGTTCAGTTCTCACTTTTTTCATCTTTTTTATTTGAGAAAACAAATATCTAGCGTATTTGTGTCTTTTTCCTTTTAATCCTAAGTGAAGGAAAATAGGAGGAGAAGATAAAAATGTAATGCACGACAATCAATGATGCGTGCGGAGATAGAGATGTGTACCTCAGTCCAACGCTCTACACGCAAGGTTGATGAATCCCTGATTCTCACTCTTCATTCTTTTATTTTAGCTATTTATCTTACCAAAACATCATGTAAATACTTGTAAATACAATAAATTAGCATTCTGCATGCATTTATTCATTTTTTGTGCAAAAATAAAAGAATAAAGGAAAAGAAAAGGGAAGGATGTATTTAGAATAAATACAGAGTGATCCGAACCCCAGGAGAAGGTCAAGCCTTGATCTGATCGCAAGATAAAATAAGTAGAGAGAGATAAGGTCTACTTTGTGTTGTACATGTTGCCTATATGTGTAAATAATTATTTTTGATAAAATAAAACTAAATTATTATTGTCATTCCCTTGTATATATTTCTAGAAGCAATATAAAAACAAAAGAAAAATCAGAAAAATAAAATAAAAATAAAAGTCTCAATTATACAAATAACCATGTGTATATATATCTCACCCTCTATCTATTATGTACTATTTAATAATTTATAAAAATAAAATAAAAATGGTTTTGTACTCTTAAAAGTATGTTGTAAATAAATAAAATACAAAACAAGGGTATTTGTGTAAAAATAAAATAATAAAAATACTTGTACATAATACATAGGTATATTATATATGTATACAACACTATATAATGTATTTACAGTAATTTATTTTTCATAAAAATAATTAAAAATCACAGAAAAATACTTTGAAAAATAATAATCATTTTTTATTTTATACACTTTTAGTTTAAATTCATTTATTACTTTTAATTTTCTTTATTTTCTTCTCTATTTTTTCCTGTAGCGGTTTTTTTCTCTATTCCCCACCACTTCTGAATGGGCCAGCGCGGATTTGTTGACCTCGATCATCTAGTCCCTGCTAGCCCTTTCTCGCCCAAATCAGGTTTTCACCCAACTTTACCCATTTCGTCAAACCTGATCCGACCACCTTTTCCCCCGAACATTTGCTTTTATTAGAGAGTACGGATCCGTAATCCATGCCCATCGCCAATTCTTGGGATCCGTACTTCGGTTTGCGGGCCACCCCCACCTTCTCAGACTTAAAAGCCTATATAGCATGCATCTCCTCTCCCCTTTATCACCGCCTTTGGTTGCGCCACTATTTCTGTTGCACCTCCCTTTTCCTTTCCAGAGTGACAACACGAGAGGGAAAGGCTAAGAGCAGTAGTTGGAGCATGGAATCCCCCAGGTCCGGCGAGGATAGCTCCTCCATGAGGAGCTCAACCTTTGGCAGCACCGGCCATTGAGGCCATAACCCCCGTGGACGACATCCATCACTCATAGGAGACTCCGATCATCCCTAGGTACTCGTTCTACCTTCTATTTCACGTCGAATAGATCATTCATCTATCGTATATCACACCTCCGATGACCATCTATCCATCCCATGTTTCTTCTCGTTCCGACGCTACATGCCCTCACCCCGACCATCTAGTTCTTCACGTGCTCCGCAACCTTTCGCGTGACTCCAACCACCAGGTTGGAGTCTCCTAGCAGGTTGAATCCCTCACATTATCGGAGACCTACCCCGTTCACCTCCACCCTATGTTCTTGACTCCATTCGTGCTCTAACTATCGCCGTAGCAGTATCTCCAAGCATTCCTTTCTCTTGCAGGGTCGAAGCACGGGAAGGCCTCATCTGGAGGTCAAGAGAGCACGACTGAGTAGCTCAAGGCAACCACGACGCCTCAGGATTCCTCCTTGGTCCTGGGTCTTTCTGAGCTCACCAACAGCTGCGGACCACCATCGACGTCATTTCCCCCATTCCAACAGCTTCGGTTTGACGTCAGACCAACACTTCATCGCCGATTGAACTCGTCGGAGGAGAGTTCATCCCTGTTCGTCCAGATGCCCTCTCAGCCGTTCGATCAAGCCTTTCCGAGTTCTGATCTTCACCGTCCACCATTTGGAGGTACTCCATCATTAGATCCCTCTGAGGATTGCTTCACTGCCGTCCATCACCGAAGGGGTACCAACAGATCTCCATCGTCCATCCGTTAGTAGGTCTTCATCGACATTTGGATCGCTCTTAACAAAGGGTAAATTGCTCTTAGGCCCTTCCTCGTTTTACACTTACTGTTGAGTCCAGTAAATATTTGTCTTAGATTAAAATATGTTGTATATTTTGCTGTTAAACCCTTGTTATTTAAAGTATTTGCATTTTGGTCCATGTGCTTTTCTGGTGTATTTGCATCTTGTGCCTGTGCTTTATATATGTTATGTCTTGAATGGCTAGTTTTTGATATTTGCATTTATACCCCTGTGAGGCACATTCACGTATTGCGAGAGTGTTTCCTGGACATTTTGCAAATATAGCCCTAAGCTTTCTACATGTGTTATTGTTTGGCCCTCAAACTTTATTTAATTGCTAGTAGGTCCCTCTAAAATGTGTATCTCTTAGTTAATTAAATAAATACCAAATTGACTCCAAAAATTCTAAAAAAAATTATTGTTAGCTCCTGCTAACATGTAATATTAATAGTAGTTTTTGTAGATTAATTTAGTTGCATTTAATATTTTATAAACAAATAAAACTCCAAAAATTTATTCAGTCAACTTTGAAAATTACATTAAAATTTGAAAAATCACTTTAAAAATTCAATAAAAATAAGTTCTTGTTTATTTTTGTGTGCTATGTTTACAATAGTATTTTTGTTTTTAAAACTCGTCACAAAAATCCTAAAAATCACAAAAGCCTTAAAAATTATAAAAATAATTAAAAAAATCTAGAAAAATAAAAAATCTCATTCCAGTTCTGGTTTGTAGTATTTTCTTTATATTTTCTCATAAAATTGTATCCTAGGACTTTAGGACACTTTGATTAATTTTAATTTGTAATTTAATCCCGGTTGTACACTATTTACATTTTTAGCCCATGTTTTGTTTTTATAAAAGCTAAAAAAATCAGAAAATCCCCAGAAAATTACTAAAAATAATTTAAAATTTCAAAAACCTAAAAATAATTTTATCTTTATTTTTAATCATTTTTAGTCTTGAATAAAAATAAAAAAGGATTGGTGTGCACCTTGTTTTCCTTCTTTGCTTGATTTTATTTCTTTATTGAAAAATATAAAAAATTTGCAAAATTAGAAACTGTAAAAATATTTTAGTTCTTTTCTGAAACCCGACTACTTCATACATTTTTGTGCTCCTTGTATTCGACCATAGTTGCTATATCAGGTAAAAATAAATAGCAGAGACCGCTTACATTATTTTTTGTGCTTAATTAATGTATCCTTTGATTGTGTGGTTCTCTTTCTCTTTCTTATTGAGCTTGCCTGCTGACTAGGGTCACAATGACCCTTGATTTATATTGATACTTAACCCTAGTCGATGGGTCGCCCACCAGAATGGCGTCGTTGCCAGGGAGCATGGCTTAGTAGTCATTTTTCATTTTTTTGCCTATTTTTATCTCTATTTGATATAACTACTTTTTGACACTCTCTTTGTTTCGCTTTTCGTGCGAGGAACCGCTCGAGGATGCTTCGAATTTCTGTTGGAGTTCCCGCATCTGAGGAGGAGCAGAGGAGGAGAAGAAATTAGTTATAGCATTTAGAATAGCTTAGTTTATTTTTCAAATGACTAATCGTTATTGTAATAATTTTGGATACTTGGACTCTTGTTGGACTTAGACTCATCCTGAGGTATGTTTCGCCGAGCACCGTTGTGCTCGGGGGACCTCACTGTGGTTTTTATCGAGCTTTGTTTTTATCGCATTTTTCTTTATATTTAATTCTCGAAGTTTTGACCCCTGGACTTAGGATTTTTGATTGATTGTGACGTAATTAGCTAAGGCCCAATCCCTAATTGCTTGCTTGCACCTATAGATTGTAATTGGACCTAGCCAAAAATAATTAATAAAAAGCTATTTTGATCGATTGAGAGGTCACATGCCGCTAGAGGTCGTATACAACGTGTGCATGATCTGTTGTGGCAGACACCGATCGGCCTCTGAGACCAGACTCAGACCTCTCTCTCTGATCAGTTATCTACTGTTCTTCACGATCATATGAAGTTGCTCGTCTTAAGGCCGATTTCTTCATGCATCATATAGTTAGTTTACTTTCAGTCTTTTAATTTATGTGCAGATCACCTTGCATTTAGAGTGTTGGCGACATGTACACATCTCTATCTTTGAATGCATCATAGTGTTTGATTGCATCGACTTTTTCGACTTCCTCCCCCTGTTTTTTAAACATAAAATAAGTCAGGAGATCGAAACATTCATTATGCATTGCTTTTATTTGAAAAATACCTAAAAAAAGAGAAAATCATAAAATTGGGACTCTTAATGCAAACTTGACCCTAGAATTCACCTCATTTAAAAATATTTGTTTTGGGGAGAGTCACCCCCTCATTGGTTGGTTTGTATGTAGCGAGAGAGTGACCCGCACACTAGGTTAGAGCCATACCTGAACCTCCTTCAGACTACTGATCTTGTGGTTAGTCGTTCTCTAGTAAGGAGTTCTCTAGGTAGCCAGTAAGCGGTCCGGGACTTCCTTAGCAGATTGGATAGATCAGGTAGCCACTAAACGGTCTGCAATCCATACTTGCTGGGAATGATCTAACTTTCGAATTGGGCCAGTCTCCTAGGAGCATCGGGTTCCTAACAGCTCTCTTAATCGCTCTTATAGAATTATTGATCACCTAAAATAAAAATTGACAAGATTAACGACCAAACCTTTACGGTCATCAACTCTTGTTGAGTAGGTGAATTTGGGGTTTGACATCTGATCTTGTTTGCATTCCATATATTATACGCATTCATCCATGCATCACGATGATGGGAAGGAGGTCCCTTAGGCTGTCTTTGACAGCATCGCTCTCGAGCACTCTTTTCCACTCATCTAGGGCAGTTTCGGAGATACCAGACCTGCTCTCCGAACCTGAGTTTGCGACCACCCTGTTCCCCTCGACCACCCTTCTTCCACCAGTCCTGAGGTGCCCGAGAAGAGACCATCACATCTATTTGTTCATTTGATGGCACATGAGTTGGGGTCTTTTGCCTTTGCAGAGACCTGCGAGATGGCTAGCAATGATGAGCAGCCCCATGGTTCTACTCATGTTCTTGATCAGGGTGACATCAACAACACACTCCTAGCCTCCCTGGAGACGATGTAGAGACATATTAGAGATCAGGGAGCATTTATGGTAGAGGTGCGTAGAGAGTTAGCGCATATGCGAGCCGGCAGAGACCAACCAGCTGGTGGAGAGATACCCATAGCTGGAGGAGGAGGCAGACACCTGGAGGATTAGCCAGAGCCAATTAGACAACCACGACCGATGAGGTAGTTGCACAACCCTGGTGCAACCCTCACCCATTTCTGGATCCAGCTTTCAGAGATTTTGGGAGACTTCAAGCTTGGCCCTCAGACGATCCAGTTACTGCCCAAGTTCCATGGGCTAGCCACCGAGAAGTTGCATCTGCACCTGCAAGAATTCGAGATGATATGTAGTACATTCCACGACAAATTCGTGGACGAGGAAACCATCAAGATGATAGCATTCCCTTTCTCCCTGGTCGACAGAGCAACCAACTGGCTAAAGCATTTGGGGAGATATGTTACTACTTAGGAGCAGCTCCAGACCAAGTAATTGAACAAGTACTATCTACTCGGCCGGACCAATGGAGGTAGAGTACTGACCAACAAGTTCACAATGATCTCCAATGAATAATTTCATGAGGCATGGGATTGCTTTAGAGAGCTCATGGACCGATCTCCACACCATGAGATATCAAAGCCCAATCTAGTCCAGAGTTTCTTTTATGGGCTAACACCAGAGCTGTAGGGGCTTGTCAATACCTCATGTGGAGGGTCCTATTTCACCAAAGATAAGGACCGGGTCTGGGCCATCTATGAAGATATGGCAGAGAATTATACATTGATGTCCCAGACCCGTGTCTACACCTAGGGGAAGCCCCTTCCACAGGTCCTGTCCTATCAGAGGATAGCACGGGTTGATGCAGCAACACATGCAAAGTCTTCAGCAGCTGACATGAGGATTATTAGTGAGAAGTTGGACCACATAGAGATCATAGAGAAGAAGCAGTGCCATGGCATGACACAGATAGACCAGTTGGTGTAGACTCTCAGTGACTTGAAGACCTAGATCATGTGTCTCCAGGAGGCACATACGGCTTCTCAGCCCCGTCTCAGGTCACAGGATGATCACAGCAGTATCTCTTCCCAGCCATCTGCCTAGTACCTCCAAGTTCGCTATATTCAGGTATAGCCAGTTCAGCCGCAACAGCACTACTCTCAGCCACTACCAACTCATGACACTCAGATGGTGGTGTATGAGCTGGATCAGCCCCTAGCAGTTCTTCCCCCCTTCCCCTTATGAGCTGGAGCTATTGATGGAAGTCAACGAGATTTGGTATGACCGACAGTATCCCAGGATCTGCCGTGATCATCCCAGATTCAGTTGGTCTATTGGAGGCACCTCATCCCAGCAGTAGCCTCCGGCTCTAGGAAAACCGAGATACCACCAGCAGCAGCAACCCTAGTACTCCTAGTCGTAGCAGCACTACCAATAGGATCCTCGTCCCTAACATCAAAGACAGTAGTGGAGGCAGCAACAGCCTCAAGAGTACACTAAACCCCCTCCACACAAGTACTAGCAGAGCCAGTCCCATTTCCAGCGAGGCAACTTGTCCAGTTCTCATGGACCTATCTATGAGAACCCAGCCCTTGATGATCTCTCCCGCCTACTCTCAGACCAGTAGGCATTCTTCCGACGTGAGATGGACGATTTCCGACAGGGGATGAGGGATATCATAAAGGTTAAGGCTGCCATACCTGCTCGGATCAAGCTCAATCCAAACAATCTGAAGAGGAAGTCTGAGCAGGTACAGTTCACAGAGACCACCACTCCTAGTGATTCATTGGGTGATATTTCATCCTTCATATTTGGTGTTGATTTTTTGACACTTTGGATTGGTAGGATGCTAGTCGGCGGTACCTCATCTTAGCGACGACCACATGATAACCCAGGAGTGCCAGACGAGGAGGATAGTGGTGCCTATGCTGCTCATGATGTTGATGATGGTGGTGCTGAAGCCATCAAGGATGATGATCTAGTCAACAGTACAGAGGCCGTCATTTCTCCAGATGAAGTCGGTGGTACTTATACCACCATTTCACCAGATGTTGAGCCAGAGCGCAGTGCTGATGCCGTAAAGACGGATGTCGTGGGTGGTGTTGATGCCACCAATTTTCATTCAGTCATGTTTCCTCCTGTTATTGTATCTCAGGACAGTTTTGAAAAGACCAAAAAAGTAATAAAAGAAAGGTTTCTTTATCTTCTTCGAGCCCATATGTATTACTTGATGATCTTGGTATGAACTCCATCCCCTCACGGGAACATGAACCTCTTCCTGACCCTCTATTAGAGGAGGGCCCAACCATCCCCTTCCCTTAAGCACTCCACTTGGCGAAGGGGAATTAAAAAGAAAATCCAAAAAAGACATAACAGTCAGAGTTTAGCGAGCAGATGATCGACAGATTCCATATCCAGCTGACTCTACAGGAGGCACTCGAGCACATCCCTCTCTTCCAAAAGAACCTGAGAGAGAAGACTACCATACGTAGGAAGAGAAGGAACCACAATGCAGAGATCCATGTGCTCATTCATGCCGCATGCTTCGCGATCCTGAACCATTTGCCTGCCAAGAGGCCAGATGCAGGTGATCTATATGTTGGATGTCATATTCACGAGCAGTGGTTCGATCGAACTTTATTAGACAACGGTTCTTCCATCAACCTTCTTCCAGCAACCTTACTCGATCGATTCGAGTTTGTCCCTCTTCGACAAAGTAGGACAGTCCTTCAGTTTGCTGATAGATCTGTCAAGAGGCCGAAGGGGTTGTTGAAGGACATGGTCGTCACAATTCAAGACCTGAAATTCCCTGTGGACTTTGTTGTATTGGACATGGAGATCCCTGAGTCCATGACAGATACCCCCATCATTGTATGACGTCCATTCTTGGGCACAACCAAGGTGGTGTCCGACCATGATAGTGGGAAGACTTACTTTCACGTGGAGGGCAAAAGTATACATATAGAGATGATTGACGAGACTAGAACCCGAGATTCAGCTTGCTCCGAGCATTACAGTGATGCAAAGCAGCTAACAGAGCGAGACGTCCACAAGGAGTGTGATTTTGTCATCACAGATGACGAAGCAATATGGTCTGACCCTGTTTCACGAGCTCTTGTTGCACCTTCAAACACTACATAGTTACAGCTTCCAGCAGATGAGAGTTTGGATATCACAGTCTTGGCTGAAGACACATTCGAGGTGGATGATCGTCGTTTGGATAACGAAGAAGATTACATTTCTTGCTTTTCTGATTCAGATCCATCGGATTCCGACATTGATTGGGTAGAGTTTGATGAGTTTTTACATTGTCTCATTCCCACAGAGCCGACAGCTAGGGTGGAGATTAAGCTAGCACCGATTACAGACACACTAGTAGGGTCATCTTCGCCAGTTTCATATGATCAGAGAGAGTTCTCCCATGCATATTTGGTTTCTTTCACGAAGACATTCCAGAAACTAGATTTGCCAGCTCCTAGTTTCCTAGAGTTGAAGCCCTTACCACAGTCACTGAACTACAGATTCCTTGCAGATGAGCATGAGATGTACCCAGTCATTATCTCAACAGATTTTACTGGAGAGCAAGAATCTCGTTTGATGCAGATTCTTGATAGGAACTGTAAGGCAATAGGATGGATCGTAGATGATCTCCAGGGGATAAGTTCGACCCTGTTCTCCCACCATATTTATCTCGAAGAGGACGATAGCGTCCTCACATACTGCCACAAGATTGAGGCAGGAGGACATCATTCTGGGAGGAGAACATCATAGAAAGTGCTCCAATCCAGACTATGGTGGCCTACCCTCTTCAAGGATTCTGATGAATTCGTGAAGAGGTGTACTGACTGTCAAAGGATAGGCACCTATGGACAACATGATATGATGTTGATGCAACCCATTCACTTCTGTGAGATTTTTGATGCATGGGGCATTGATTTCATGGGTCCATTCCATAAGAGTCATGGATTTGAGTACATTCTACTGGTTGTTGTTTATGTGAGTCGTTGGGTTGAGGCCATTCCCGGTCGAACTGCAGATGCTAAGACCGTTTGCCGATTTTTAGGAAGAATATCATTTCATGGTTCGGGGTGCCTAGAGTGTTGATATCTAATGAGGGTCTCATTTAATAAACGACAAGGTAAAGGCCCTTGCCAACGAGTTCTGCATAGATCATCGTGTTGCCACTCCATATCACCCTCATACCAATGGTCTTGCTGAAGTATCAAACAAGTCGATCAAGATTATATTGCAGAAGGTCGTCTGCCTAGACCGAAAGGACTAGTCACAGCTTTTGGACTCGGTCTTGTGGGCATATCGGACTTCCTACAAGAAATCTTTGGCTACATCTCCCCTTCATCTTGTTTATGGCAGGCCATGCCATTTACGCGTGGAGATAAAGCACAAGCACTATGGGTTGTCACTGAGATATAATTGGATCCAGAGATTATAGGAGATCAGAGGAAGGCAGAGTTGGTAGCCATGGAGGATCTTATAGATACATCCTTTTCGAGTATCCTACAATATAAGGAGTGAGTGAAGATATGGCATGATTCTCATATTAGCCATAAGCAGTTTGAGACGAACCAGCGAGTATGTCTATTTGATGCCAGGTTGAGATTATTTCCAGGGAAGTTGCAGAGCAAGTGGAAGGGACCATACTTGGTCCAAAAGGTGCACGACAATGGTAGCATTGACATATATGAGATATCATCGGATTCCACCTTTGGAGTTAACGGTCAGTGCCTGAAGCCTAATATTGATCATGATCTGCTGATCGTTGACGTTGCCCAATTCATTTTGCATGAGATGTGGTCTTTGACTCACATCATTTGCATCCCATGTTTGATTATCACTTTCCCCCGCAGATGTATATATCCAGTTGACCATATTGCACATTCTTTTGTCTAACACCCCATCTTCATCTTCTGATTATGATGTACTTAGGGTGCACTTTACCCTAAGTATAGGAGGATGTCAGACTTGTGAGTATTTGTCTGTTTCTTTTTACCTCTGTTTTGCTGCCTGTACTTAGGGATATTTCACCCTAAGTATAGGGGAGGCAGACCATCTACATTCTATCCCCCGATTTTCCCGTTGTGTAAAAATTTCTATACTTAGGATTACTTGATCCTAAGTATAGGGGGATCATATACTTCTATTCATTACATTATTTTGTTTGTTGTTGTAGTATAGCCTTATTTCCACTTCCCAATACTCGGCACGAGTTACGTCTTCTTCATCGCTTTTTGATCACTCTAAGGACATAGTTTGAGCTAAGTATAGGGGGATTGTCGTCTATATTGTATATATACTTTATCCAAAACTCATACTTAGTGTGAGTGTATTAATAAATAAAATGTCTAAAAACCCTATACCTAAAAATCACAAAATTTTCAAAATTTTCTTCACATATAAAATTCTTTCTAGCACGTACATGTTTGTGAATAACTATTTGTAAAAACTATTTTGTACAAATGTTTGTAAAAATGTTTTGTGTGTAGAATTTGTGTGAATATTTTTGTATCAAAATTATGTATATAGTACATTTTTTTTGAAAAATGATTGAAAAATAAGAAGTTTGCAAAAACATGTTTGTAAATATTTGTAAATAGTTACAAAACTTTCTCTTCTTCATTGCATTCAAACATTTTCAAAAATTTTGCATATTTTGAAAAAATTCATCAAAAAGAGTGTCGTACATATTCTTGTATATTCTTCTGAAACAAAGTTGACATTTAAACCAGTCTGGAATTAAATTGGAAAATGGAGCTTGGTTAAGACCTTAATCCACCTAACTTTCAGAGGAACCTTATAGGATTTGGGGTTAAGACTTTCCAGGTCCATTAGTGACTTATTTCTTTGAGTCCACTAGGCTATGTTCACATGTCATCTTAATGAGCCTAAGTAGAACACTTAACAATGCACGCATGACTCTCATGGACAATGGCTTTACTTGGACCAGCACCTTACACATAGCTCCACACGGATGAGGTGGTGAGGAGTGATGAATCCTTGATTCTCACTCTTTATTCTTTTATTTTAGATATTTATCTTAGCAAATCAACATGTAAATACCTGTAAATACAATAACATAACATTCAACATGCATATGTTAATATTGCATAATTAGCATGTTTTTGTGCAAAAATAAAAGAATAAAGGAGAAGAAAAAGGAAGGAGGTATTTAGAATAAATACAGAGTGACCCGAACCTCAAGAGAAGGTCAAGCCTTGACCTGATCGCAAAATAAAATAAGTAGAGAGAGATAGTGTCTCTTTCGTGTTGTAGATATTACCTATATTTGCAGTTGTACATATTACCTATATTTGTAGATATTTTTTAACAAAATAAAACTAAACTATTATTTTTACCCCTTGGATATATCTCTACAAATAATATAAAAAGAAAATAAAAATTAAAAATTACTTAAAAATATAAATAAAATCTCCCTTTTGTTGTACAATTACACATTTACATACATCACACCATTTATGTATTACGTATTGTTAAAGAATGCATAAAAATAAAATAAAAAATATTTTGTACTCATAAAAATATGTTATAAATAAATAATATAAAATTGGGTATTTGTATTAAAAAATACTTGTACATAATACATAGTATATTATACCAGTATATAATACTATATATTGTATAAACACTAATTTTTTTCATAAAATAATTAAAAATCACAGAAAAAAATTTGAAAAATAATAAATATTTTTCACTTTATTATTTTGTTAATTTAAATTGATTTATTATTTTTAATTTGATTATCTTTATATTAACCCTTATTTTGTCTTGTAATGTCTTTTGTCAGTATCCTCGGCCCCTTCTGATTTGGCCACCTCGGTTTGTTGATCGAGGTCAATTCCCCCCCCCTCTCGTTCGTCGAATCAGGTTTTGCCAGATTTTCTCCCATTTTTAGTGATCCGAACCGACCACCATTCCACTCGATCCTTTGTCCAGAATCGAAAGTGTATCGCTAATCTTCGCCTGCTTCTTTTCTCCTCGATCTGTGCCTCATTTCGTGGGCCACGCCTCCTCTTTGTCGGACCTGGAGCACTATATATCTCACCCCCTCCTCCCTTTTCCAGCACCTTTGGCTGTGCCACCACCTCCTGCATACCCGCTCCACCTTTTCCAGAGTGACAACATGAGATGGAGAGGGAGCCTTTGTGGAGCGTGAGAGCCCCAGGTCTGTCAAGGTTCTTCCTCAACTCCGCCGTGAGGATCCCAGCCTTTAGTTGTGCCGGTTATTGAGGCCACGACCTCTGTGGACCATCGTCTGCATTCCTAGGCATCTTCCTCCACCCTCAAGTACCCTATACTTCCACTCCAATTATCATTCCATTAGAATCTTTCATTCTATCTCCATCGTCGAGTCCCTTACTCCGACCAGCTAGTCGGAGCCCCGTTACACGCACTTATTTACTTGGATCGAATCGCCACTCCATTCTGCATCTTCTTACGCAATCTTCCACCCCTGAGCCTCGACTATCGAGTCGAGATGAGGACCCGGATCTCCTTCCTCCACCCTCGCCGGAGATCGACTCCCATTTGGCTTGCTTATTTCATCCCCAGCTGTAATAATCTGGATCGGAGCATATGCCCGAGTCCTCTCTTTCATTTGCAGGTACCCTCGCATGGTAAGAGCCCCTTTTGGACTTCTAGTTGCTCGGTGGAGCAGCTCTAGGTGGAGCACCTTTGCTCTGGCCATCCAACCATTATTCATTTTATCAGCCTCCGGCATTCGAAGCGGAGCACCCTTCCAGAGGTGATGGACCATTTGGAGGCTCGATCAGACCAACGGAGCGGCACCAGTTCTCATTTAAAGCTCACCACCCATCAGTTCTTCCACCATCTTCCTCCGTCATTGGATGAGGAGCAGAGCACCAGTTCTCATATGAGCCGACCGGCAGAGCAGCTTTTCAGACTGTTGGATCAAGGCTGACACGTCAGATTCAGCCGCAACACCCCAACATTCCCTAGACCGTCAGATCTTTTCGCAGGGGGCAATCAGAACCGTCAGAACCACCATGCGCACGTCGCACCTCACGTGCCTCAGGGTATTTTGCATCTTTTATCATGCATTTTCATGTTTTATTATTTAGTCCTATAAATATTTGTCTTCGTTTAAAATAGTTTGGATATTTTGCAAGTGGACCCATGTCATTTTCCTTATTTGCATTTCAGTCCTGATTGTGTGAACTCATGTGTTGTCCCACGTGCTTGTCTAGTGTATTTGCATGTTCTTCTTTGAATGTTATATATGTTATGATTTGAATGGCAAATTTATGATATTTGCACTTATACCCATGTGCGTGGTTTAATGAGCATGCATGTTTATTCACTGGAAATTTTGCATCTTTCGCCCTAATCTTTTCATCTGTGTTTATTTTTTGGCCTGGAACATTATTGTAATTATTACAACAAGTTCCGTGTGAACTATCTGGCTTTTTTTAATTAAATAAATATCAAATTATGTCCAAAAATTTTATAAAAATTACTATTAGCTCCTGCTATCACGTAATATTTATAGTAATTTTTGTGGTTTAATTTAGTTTTAGTGACATTTTCTAAAATCAAAAACCCTAAAAACAGTTTTGTTTATTTTAGAAAATAATAAAAAATTGAAAAATCTCTTTAAAAATTCTATAAAATGCCTGATTGTGTATTTTTGTGTGCTTTAACTTCAATACCAGTTTTGTTTTAAAACACGTATAAAAACCCTAAAAATCACAAAAGACCTACAAACTTATAAAAATCATAGTAAAAAAATATAATTTCAGTTCTTTTTTATAGATCTTTTTATCTATTTTCTCATATAATTGCTCCCCTGGACATTAAGGCATTTAATTATTTTTAACTTGCAATATTGTCCTGGCTGTGCACTGTTTGGATTTTTAGCCCATGTTTTATTTTTATAAAATTCCAATAACATCAGAAAATACCCAGAAAAATATTAGAAAACCTTAAAATTTGAAAAACCCAAAAATATTTTTACTTTGATTTTTGAACATTTCTAGGTTTAAATAAAAATTCACAAAGTTTGTTGAGTGCCTTGTTTACTTATTTGTTTAATTTTATACCTTAACTAAAAATTACAAAAATTTGCGAATTTAAAAACATTTTAAATAAGCACTTTATTTTCTGAATTTAGACTACTTCATAATATTTCTCGTTCTACTTGTGTTCGACCCTAGTTGCTATACCAGGTTAAAATAAAAAGCGGAGGCCGCTAACATTTTCTATATGCTTTGATTGATTTATTTGTTTGATTGAGTGGTTCCTCTCTTTTTCTTGTTGAGCATTGGCCTTGTGATCCAGGTAGCAATGACCCTTTGATTACTTGACTCCCTAACCGGTGTCGCCCGGCCGCTCACCAACATGGCGTTATTGCCAGGGAGCATGACTTAATAGTCACTTTTTCATATTTTTGCACTTTTTATCTCTCTCTTATATAACTGTATTTTGGCCTATTTCTGTTTCATTTTTTGTGCGAGGAACCACCTGAGGACACTTTGGATGAGACCCGTACCTGAGGAGGAGTAGGAGAAGAGTAGGAGTTAGTTATATTAGATAGAGCAGAGTAGATTAGTGTTTTTCCAGCAGAACATTTATTATTGTAATAATCTTAGACACTTGGATACTTCTTCTTGGACACTTGACCTATTGGGGTCTGTTTCGCCGAGCGTCGCTATGCTCGGGGTCCCGCCGAGTTTTTCTCAGTTTTGTTTTTATCTTATTTTTCTTTCTAATTGATTCTCGAAGTTTTGGCCCTTATACTTAGGATCTTTTTATTGATTGTGACGTAATTAGCTAAGGCCCAATCCTTAATTGTTTGCCTGCACCTATAGATCGTAATTGGACCTGACTAAAAATAAATAATAAAAAAACTATCTTGATCGATTGAGAGGTCATGTGCTGCTAGAGGTCATATACAATGCGTGCAGGATCCGTTGTGGCGGACACCAATCGGCCTCCGAGACCGGACTCAGACCTCTCTCTCTGATTAGTTAGCTATTGTTCTTTACGATCATTAGAAATTGCTCGTCTTAAGGATGATTTCTTCATGCATCATATAGTTAGTTTTATTTCAGTCTTTTAATTTATGCACGGATCACCCGTCATGTAGAGTGTTGTCAACAGGTACGCTTCTCTATCTTTGCATGCATCATCATGTTCGATCGCGCATCGGCTTTTTCGACTTCTCCCCTTATTTTTGGACTTAAAATAACTCAGGAGATCGAAAAATTTGATAAGCGTTGCTTTCATTTGAAATATACCTAAAATGAGAAAATCATAAAATTGGGACTGTTAATGCAAACTTGACCCTAAAATACACTTCACTTAAAAATCTTTCTTTTGGGGAGAGTCACCCCCTCATAGGTTGGTTTGTATGTAGCGAGATAGTGACTCGCACAATAGGCTAGAGCTATACCAACTTCCTTCATACAACTGGTCTCATGGTTAGTCGTTCTCCAATGAGGATTTCATAGGGTAGTCGGTAATCGGTCTGAGACTTCCTTAGCAGATTCGGTAGATCGGGTAGCCGGTAAATGACTCGTACCCATACTGGCTAGAAAAGATCTAATTATGAGATTGGGCCAATCTCCTAGGAGCATTGGGTTCCTACCAGCTCGCTTAATCGCTCTTATAGAATTATTGATCACCTAAAATAAAATTGAAAAGATTAACGACTCAACTTTTACAGTGTTTACTCGCATTGAGTAGGTGAATTGGAGGTTTTGACGTCTGATCTTGTTTGCATTCCAGATCTCATTTGCACTCATCCCTACATCACGATGATGGGCAGGAGGTCCGTTATGCAGCCTTTGGCAGCACCGCTCTCGAGCACTCCTCCCCACTCATCTAGAATGGTTTCAGAGAGCCCAGACCCGCTCTCCGAACCTGAGATTGCTACCAACTTGTTCCCCCTCGACTACCCTTCTTCTACCAGTCCTGAGGTGCCCGAGTAGAGGCCATCAGAGATTTATGTCCACTTGACTGCACCTGAGTTGGGGTCCTTTGCCTTTGTAGAGACCCGCAAGATGTCTAGCAGCGAAGGACGTACCGATGACCAGCCCTAGGGTTCAAATTATGTTCTTGATCAGGGAGCCATCAACAACACACTCCTATCCTCCCTAGAGACAATGTAAAGAAAGATTAGAGATCAGGGAGCATTTTTAGCAGAGATGCGTAGAGAGTTAGCACATATACGAGCCGACAGAGACCAACCAGGCGATGGAGACATCCCAGCACCTGTAGGAGGAGCAGACGGACACCCGGAGGATCATCCAAAGACGATTAGAAAACCACGACTGATGAGATAGTTGCACAATTCTGGTGCAACCCTCACTCATCAATGGATTCAGCTCCCTGAGATTCTGGGCGATTTCAAGCTCGGCCCCCAAACGATTCAGTTATTGCCTATGTTCCATGGGCTAGCCACCGAGGAGCTACATTTATACTTGTAAGAATTTGAGATTATCTGTAGTACAGTCCATGATAGATTTGTGGACGAGGATACCATCAAAATGATCGCATTCCCTTTCTCCCTGGTCGACAAAGCATCCTACTGGCTGAAGCATTTGGGGAGATATTTTACTACTTGGGAGCAGCTCCAGACCGAGTACTTGAACAAGTACTATCCACTCGGTCGGACCAATGCAGCTCGAGCTCAAATCGACAATTTCTTAATGATCCCCAATAAGCAGTTTAATGAGGCGCGGGATCGATTTCGAGATCTCATCGACCAGTGTCCACACCATGAGATTTTCAAGCCTAACTTAGTGCAGAGTTTCTTTTACGGGCTGACGTTGGAGTTGCAGGGGATTGTCAATGCCTCATGTGGAGGGTCCTATTTCGCCAAGGATGAGGACCAGGTTTGGGCCATTGATGAATCTCCATTTCGTCACATTTATTCTATCATTTTGGCCTTAAAAACCCCAGCAAATGCATGAAAATAGCATCTATTTGTACATAATAGCACCTAATATTCATTGTATTAATGGTACATAAAATAAGGTTTTTAATGTCAAAATTATAGAATAAAGAGAAGAAAAGAAAAAGGAATAAAATATTGCAAATATTTTATGACCCTAACCCCGAGACCAAAGCCAGCATGGAATTGGTCGACAAGGAATAAAGTAGGGGGAGATAAGGGCCAGTGTACAACAAATACCTCACTCATTAATTCATTCATTTATGCATTTTTGGCACCTATTTTATATATATTTAATTATTCATTCATCAAATAAAGAAACTTTGTACATGAAAGTTGTATATAATAATGTAAATAAAAATACAAAATTGAGTTTGTGTAAAAATAATACCCAGTGTACATTTTATACACAGAATAAAAAGCCAAAATCTCAACTTCACAGACCCATATCTTGCAAATAAAAACTCCAAATCACCCAAACTCACCTTTAATTGTATATAGCATTCCATGAAATATTTTATAAAATTGGTTTCATAATTTTTGGAGTCCATAAGCAGAAGTTAGGTTTTTGGCCCTTCTTGTATATAGGACTGATTAAAATATTCATTTTATTCAATATTTATTATTTGTATAAATTCATATTTTTAGAATTTTGTAAATAATGTATATAATACATACACATATTAGAAAGTAAAAGAAAACAAAATAATTTGTAAAATAAAATAAGTCTACAAATTCAGAGACAAAAATACCGATGCTGTATACCTATATATAAATAAAAAGGATTATATTCAGTGATTCTTTTATTCTTATAATAAGGTATACGTTATAAATAACTCACTAAAACCCCAAACCCAAAATAAAAATCAAGAAAATACAATAAATAAATTAAGTGTACAAAATACATAGATAAAACACCTATAAGTATACCTGCATACACCTATACCTATTTGTTTAAAAATATAAATAAACTCATAAAAATCAAACAAAAATACCTTTATACTCATAAAAATAAATTATAAATTTATAAAATAATACAATAAAATAATAAAAGAAAATAAACAAATTAAAAATAAAATACATAAAAATACATGGAAATACATACATATACATATTATTCAAATAAAACTATAATAAAACACCTTGAAAAATTCAATAAAAATCATAAATAAATACTACATAAAATATAAACATTTTCTATTTTATATTCAAAAAATAATAAAATCATTTACTAATTTAAAATAATTAATCTATATTAACCCATGCTGTTTTGTCTTCTAGGGGCCTGCGTGGACCAATCGCAGGCCGCCAAGGGTTGACCTCGGGTCAACTCTTCATACCCTAGACCTGCCCCTTTGACAAGTCACGGGAGGCCCTGTTTCCCCGATTTTTCACGCGATTTTTGTAGCTCGAGGACGATAAGACCCTTCATGAAAATTGTTCTTTGTACATCCAAGAATCACGCCCAATCCCATGCTCCCTTGTACATAGCCCAGATTCGTCAAGATTCGCCGACCAATAATGGCGCATACTTTGTTTATAAATAAGACCTTCGACTTCCTCCCGTTTTTTGGCCTCCCTTCAGTCGATTTTCCACCATTTTTTTCAGTTTTCGAGGATCCTTGTGACAGGAGGGTTCTCCTGGAGGCTTCAGACGGTCGGAGGAGTCGCGAGGAGTGCCCACGGCTGCCGCTCGTCGGAGGTCCTGCTCCCTGGTCGCCAACCAGGTATAAGAGCTGATTTCTTCTCGTTTTTAGCTTAGTTTTAGTTTTTACTATGTAGTTTAGCTTTTAGCGTAATCAGTAGAGCCTCAGGTGCTCGATTAGTCCAGATCGAAGTTCGCCGGAGTTTAGCTCCGACGAACCTCTCTACCCTGATCGGCACGATATCCGACCCTTCGCTCCACCTCATCGCCTTCCCCTACGCATTCTACACTCAGCCCACGTTTCTGATCATCCAGAGCTCGCCCTGCTCTACGAATCGAGGTCCCCCTCCTCCGCTTCGCCAGACCTCGCCGCCCTCCGCCATTCCCTGCTCTTTTACCCTAAACCCCGGGTCGAGGAAGACCCCCTCGAGCCCCTTCGTTTTGTGGTGCAGGTCTAAAGCTAAACGGAGCCCTCTAGGGCTCGATTGTAGTCCCTGCGAAGTTCCAGGACCCCCCTCTCTTCTCCGAGCTCGTTCAACCGATCTATGGGGTCCTGGACCTTCTGGAGTATCTCGAACGGTGTGCACCGCTTCGCCGGACGCCTGGAGGCCACCAGCAGCAATATGGAGCACCTGGAGGCGGAGAAATCACCGATCGAAGCTAGGGAAGTCATACGTTCTTCCCTGTTCTTCGTGAGCAGCAGTCGCCGTTGGATGAAAAGGGGACGGCCCCAGTTCTAATCAGGGCCGTCCATATAGCGCAAGCCTGGGCCGTGAGATCAGACCTCAGATGCAATCTCGGCCGCAGATCGTCGAAGGGGTATCGAGCGCCGAGGGCTCGACACGTGGATAAGTGGCGCGCTCGATGCCGTTGGATCATGCGCGTGTTTGGGAGTAAATTTCATATTTGACCCCCTCAGCTTTTTGTATTTATAGTTTAATCCCAAAAATAAAAAGTTACTATGTATATAAATTGTATAATTTGCAAAAGACCCCCTGTAGTTTTTATATTTGCGTTTTAGTCCTTACACACCGCACGTGGAGCACCCACGTGAGGCGCGTAAAATTTGCAGTTAGACCCCGTCGGCTTCTTCTATTTATTAAATGGTCCTGAAAATAAAAGGTCACGTGTATTTTTATTGTAATTTTTGCATGTATGCCCCCGCAAACTATTTTATTTGCAAAAATACCCCTGCTAGGCCATTTAATTTTTGAGTGCTTTGTCTATTTATTTGGTGCTCCATATTAATTCAAAAAATATTGAAAAAATAGACTTAAGCTATTGTTTGGTTGTACTTGCATGCCATATTTTTAGTTTTTCATTTTGTTTCATTTTTGCATTTATTAAAAATAAAAAACATGTCCTTTATTCACTGTCTATCTGATAAAATCCCAAAAAAATATCAAAATGCATTGAAAAATTCCAAAAAAAATTCCCTATTGTGTATTTTGAACTATTTTAGTGTCAATACAAAAATCCCTAAAAATCTTAAAAGGAAAACCTTAAAAATCCAAAAATACCCAAAAACTTCAAAAAAATATAAAAACTCAAAGAAAAATCAGAAAAATATAAACTCAGGCCCTATTTATGTTATATTTTATTATCTTTATTAGAAAAATAGGGTGGAAAATTTTTGAGGCTTGTAACTATTTTTAATGTTCATTTTTATTACAGCGAGGCCTTATTCCACTGTTTGCTATTATTTAGCTATTTAAAAATACTAAAAGTATTCTAAAAAATCCCCCAAAAATCACAAAAACAGTAAAAAATGATGAAAACCCCAAAAAGACTTTACTCCTTGATTTTTGACTATTTTTAAGTATTTTTGTAAATATTATAGTACCACTTTATGTATATATAGGTATTTCCTAAAAAGAAAAAATATATATATATATATATATCTATATGTATAATATATATATATATATCTAGTTATTTATATGTATTATTATATTTATTTATTATTATCATTTATAAAAAAAAAGAATATATATATAATTTATTGTACTTATATCTACCTATATATATTGTATGTATATAATAACCCTCTATGGGTATCCATACATCTTTATATTAAATATAGTACATATATATATTATCTAATTATATTATTATTATCCATATATATATAAAGAATATAATAATAATAAATAATAAATATAAAAAATTATATATATTTAATTAATTGAAAACCCACTTCACACAAGGTTGACTAATTTGCACATGTAGGCGCATGCATTTTCGTATTGCTCTCTGTGGTTCGACCTCTACATGCTTGTTCCCTATACATTTTATGGTAGAGTAAATAAAGATTAATTCACATTTCTTCTTGAACTTCATTGATGTATTCTTTTGTTGTGGGTTAATTGCTGATCAACCCGTATTCTGCAAGCGGTCGCCTCAGCGACACTTCTCATTTTTATTAGTGACCATCGCGAATACCCGTGTTATCAGATGGCGCCATTGTCGGGGAGCAATGGGCATAGCCTAATTAATTTTTGTCATTCTTGTATTAAAGTCTTGATTAATCATTCATTTTCGTGAGCAGCTATTGTTTTTATTGCTATTAATCACCATGCCTCATTTATTTATTTATTGTGATTATGATGTCTGCTCCATTTGATTGACTGAGTTATTCTAATGCCATCTTTTTGTGACTTCGATGTGAGGGACTGCCACGCGAGGATGGCTTCCTAGGAGGCCAAGGCAGCCGAGCTTGGAGGAGGATGGTCTTCTCTTCTCATAACCATCTGGAGAGAGCACCAAGGAAGCAAGGAGATGGGCATTAGATAGGATAGACACTTAGGATTATTTTTGTAATTTATGGTGAGAGAGAGACTATTTTGGCATGTAATTAATCAGGACTCTACTCTTCACAATGAGGTCCAGTGCCCGGGTGATTGTTCACCTGGGGGCCTCATCGTGGCTTTTCGAGTTTTCATCGCCTTATTTTATTTTGTTTCCCGAAGTTTTGTGCTTTCCGCCTTTCTTTTACTTTGTTTTGTGTGCTTGGAGCCCCTAGATATAGGTTGCTTGACTCGGTAGCTAGGTCCAAACATTAATAAGAATGCATGTTGGATCTAGTCAAACTTAAACAAGTCGTTAATTTGTCTCTTAGCCCTCTGTGCCGTAGCGAACCCTGTAAAGCGCTTTCTCCTACCCTCAATTTGTTGAGCAGAGGAGGGGTGAGCCAAGACCGGACCCTCTTGGGCTAGATATGAACGAGCGACTTATGGTTCTTCACGCTAATAGCAGCTAATGTTTAGGACGATTTTGTGCCTTGCATACCGACATGTAGATAGGTTTAAAAATTCTGTTTTGCATACCACATGGAGAGAACTGGGATGCACTGTAAGTCTTCTAACTCAGCATGCATCATTCGGTTCAATGGTGAGATTTCCATCATGGAACCACTTGCACGGCTTTTCCGCTATCTCCCTCTGATTTTGAGCACCTAGGACTTAAATGAAAATCTACAAAAACGTTAGGCGCTGGTATGAAACAGATCCAAAAAAAAGTGAAAACCCAAAAATTAAAACAAGGGGACTGCTAAATAAACTTTGACCTTAATTAAAATCTGTAATGGACTATCGTTGTACCGGGTTCATAAAGCCCTCATTGTTTTCAGGTACCTTGGAGGGGGACCAAAACCCTGCTCCCTTGAGCGAGTGCGGCCCCTAAGGATTAAAGCCAAAAACCCAGTCTACAACTGCCTTGTGTATCGCCTGGATTTCCGAAGTAATGGCGCTTCTATCGTACGTAGGCGAGTAGGACTTGGTCACCAATGGTGACTCTCTGTTGTGAGAGCATTGACCCTGTCCGAAGTATTGAGCATAGGCCACGCCTTCACGTGGGTGTCTGTCTCATCGTCCTGCGTCCGAGTAGGTTCTTGCACGCTCACGGGTGATTCCGTTGCGAGCGAGAACCGAAGTATTGGTTTCGCCTATCGGCTTCCTCTCTCTTTTATTGGCTGAGTAGGGATCCAGGAAGGGTTACAAGGACTCCAAAAAGTATAGACTACAGGTTACACAGGAGGAGGACAAGTACGGGATACTCTTCTGGCAGTACTCTCTCTCCTATAGGGTAGCGTACTAAGGACTTGTTATAAGATATGCCTGAAAACCACAACTCTAAAAATGAAAAGATAATAAATAGCCGAGCTTTCACGACTTCACATGGCGTGAGTTGGTGAACCCGATTTTGTATTGTGTTTGAATGGATCTAGACTAAGGTTCAAAGATCAAAGTCCCGCGCCTTTGCGCAAATTTTGTTGTGTCTTCCTTTGACCACCTCGCTCAACCGGGCCTTTCTACTGTTTTACACTCCTTTTATTCCTCGTAACCATCGTATCCTTCTTCCAACATCCGGCAATTTCTTGTGCTTCGCGAAGATGATCCATGGATGGTTTCGTCGGGACCATGCCGACACCTACATCGATTCCATGGACTCAACTCCGCCAATACGTTCGGGGCGATTCCCGAGAACCCGATCCGGACTTTGCGGATCGATCTCCAGACTCATCGTTTTCTACCTTTCTCTTGGCCACCCAATAAACTGGGATCACTTTTGTCCCGCTTTCGACGTTGTGAATGGGAGTCGATTACAGTCTACATCCCTTTCGTATTCACAACATGCTGGGGTTGACCTGAATTCCAGCTTAATCACGGCAGCTGAAAGTTCATTGCAAGTGATCTGATTCGGACTATCTCATTCTGCAGATAGAAGCCAGTGCGAGCCCTGGAGACTACTCCGGAGTTCATTTCGTCCGACTCAGACCCTGACATGGCGCCAAGAGGAAAGGGCAAGGGTCAACAGCCACCCATACCAGAGGGACAGGTGCCAGATCAAAATCAAGTTAATGCACAGTTGTTGGCATCTATCCAGGCCATACAGCAACAGCTGACCGAGCAGGCCCTGACACAAACCGCATTCCAGGACATGTTGAATGATATGATGAATCGTGATGATGGAGGAGGAGGCAGAGGCAGAGGAGGCCGGGGAGGAGGAGGTGGAGGTGGAGGAGGTGATGATCCTCCTGATGATGACTATGAATTACCGCCACCGAAGCCGACACTAAAAGAAACATACAATCCGGGAGACAGCCAGATGACCGAGTGGATTCTCATTCCACCGGTACACGCTCACTTTGAGCTGAAGCCTCAGTTCATAGCCCTTCTCCCTGCCTTTCATGGAAACACGAACGAAGAGCCGTACATTCACCTGCAGCAATTCTCCCGCATTTGTCGTACCACACACTATCCCAATGTCCCTCTGGACATTGTAAAGATGACGGCTTTCCCCTTCAGTCTACAGGACAAGGCCCTCTATTGGGTCAATCATATGGGAAAGGTCGTGACGACCTGGGAGGAGTTGAAGTCCGCCTTCCTGCACAAATACTACCCTCTCGGTCGGCTCAACCAGTTGCGAGCACGTATTAGTAATTTCTCCCAAGGAGCACATGAGTCAGTACACGAGGCTTGGGAGAGATTCACGGATCTGCAGGAGAAGTGTCCCCATCATGATATCCCGAAGACCAGCTTGGTCCAGCATTTCTTTGGGGGACTGAACATTGAAAGCCAAAGGCTCGTGGACGCAGCAAGTGGGGGCTCCCATTTTAACAAGGATGAAGATGTTGTTTGGCAGATTTTTGAAGAAGTGGCCGAAGGAGAGGCCGCCCTCTCTTCATCCAAGGCATACCAGAAGCAACCCCAGATCCTCCAGAAGCAAGTGCACATGGCTGCATCCAAGGAAGCAGAGAGAGATGAGAGCTCCAACCTCAGCATCATCGGGGGCCATCTCTCTAAGGTTGATATCATCGAGAAGCGATCACAGGACCTTGAGAAACTCGTTGTGATCGAGAAGAGGACCCAGAACCTGGATAAGCTCGATCAGATCAACAAGTACCTCGAGTTGTTGGTCGGTACGATCAACTCTGTTCAGTCGGCAACACCATCAGACGCTCCCGCTGAGAAGAAGGACGAGCAGCAACCGCAGCATCAGCCTCAGCCGAGCCAGCAGCCACCGGCGGTCCAGCACGTGTACTACGTGCATGCGCCCGACCAGGGCCAGCCGCAGCAGCAGATAGTCGTATACCAGCCAGAGTTCCTTTCTATTTCTAATCCAGTTTTCCCACCACCAACCCTGATCCAAGAAGTCAATGGGGTATGGACGAATGATGCACAGCCGACCCGTCCTCAGGGACAACCCCAGGGTCAGCAATTTGCCAACCGATAGTACCACCAACCTCAGGGTGGTCGTTTTGGCCAAACCTCTCAACCTCACCAGCAACACCAGCAGCCTCCCCATTTTGCACACCAATGGAGGCAGAATTTTCCTTACCAGCAGCCGCAGTACCGCCACCCACAACCGTATCACCAGTATGCGGCTGCTCAGCCTCAACCATACCAGCAATATCCACCTCCGCCATACCAACAGCTTCAACTTCCTGCTCCACCACCGCAACACCACCAGCAGCAGCCTCCCCACCCATCTACCCAACAGCAGCGTGGTCTGCACGCTGAAGCTTCGGATGTGTCCCCTACTAATCCCACTATGGATTGTCTGGCCCAGCTTGTTAAAGGGTTAGCAGAAATGACAAAGCGCCTTGACGACCTGACTGCCACCTGAACCACCATCCCGGCTCAGGTCGAAGCAAACCCCAATAATTTCAAGAAAAAAGAGCAGGTAGAATGTAATGTCCTGTCCGTATCTGGTAATGATACTACTATTTATTCTAATGCTGTTACTCTCAGGAGCGGTAGGGCCTTGCCTCCGCCTGCTACTACAAGTGGGGTGAATAAAGAAACAGGTAGATCGTCATCTTCCGCATCAGCCGTGCCAGCCACAGGGGTGGGTGAGGAGGAAGAGGAAGGAGAAGCCAGTACAGCCGTCGTGCCATACCAGCAGCAACCTCAGCCAAAAATACAAAAAATCAGCAAAAGCAAAATCAACAAAAAGAAGATTGTAGCAGAAGCGAAGTCGTGCCAGCATTGGAGGAGCCGCCAGCAGCCGCCGATCCCTCGCCAGCCGATGGAGCAGACGCTACCCTTTTTGATCGCCCAGCAGCATCAGTAGGCCAAGATCCAGATTATATTCCTTTTTGTAGATCGGATGTACGACATCCTGTGGGCGAAGATTTTGATGTAAATAAGAACTTTGATTTTCCTGATAGTGATGTACATATTCCTTTTCCTCATGCAATACAAAAATCCAAAAAAATTGCAAAACGAAAAAATGCATTGTCTGATCCAGGTGTTGTGGATATTTTGGATAAATTGACTGTTGAGATTCCCTTGTTGAAAGCCGTGGAGTACATGCCAGCTGTGAAGAAAGGACTGAAGGAGGTATGTACCACCAAGCGTCGCCCATCAAGAAAGAACAGACGCCAGCAAGTTGAGAAACATGTCCTCACCTTGGCCACGGTAGCAGCTATTAGTAATCTCCCACAGAAAAAGCACGACACAGGAGCACCTCTTATCAGTTGCGAGATTTTTGATCAGGTCTTCGAGCGCACTCTCTTGGATAGTGGTTCTTCCATCAACCTTCTGCCCTCGTCCATAATGCAGGAATTCGGGCTGGGACCGCTCAAGCAAACACGCATGATCCTTCAGTTCGCTGACCGATCCGTCAAGCGGCCCCGAGGTCTCTTGGAAGACGTGATAGTTAAAGTGCAGGAAATGAAATTCCCAGCCGACTTTGTTGTCCTTGATATGGACTCGCCTGCACCCTTGCTCCAGACCCCTATCATCCTTGGCAGACCATTCCTTCATACTTCAGGCGCCATGGTTGATTACGGGTCTGGGAAGATCATTTTCAGCTCGAACACCCAGCGAATCACGATAAACATGAACAAAGAACCGAATACCACAACTGATGAGAGCCATGCCGCATCAGAAGCAGACTGTGATTTCATTGCAGAGATCAGAGATTCCGCCTTATCATTGGATGATTCATGGACCCGAAAAATCCTCACTCTTGAGGAGGACTTGGAAAGAGCAGTCAGCATATGCTCCGATGATTCTTGGGAGACAGATTCTCAGATGCAGGCGCATCTTCTTGAGCATTCACTCCAGACCGAACATGATCAGCTTAGCGCAGAACCGTTCGGTGCATCACCAGGATCTCAACAAGATGCTGAGGATGGCAAGTATCACAAGGAAGTACAGTCCACCACCAGCATGGTATCAGAAGTAACAGATAAAGTGGACAGAACAAAACCAGAACTCAAGCCACTTCCTGCAGGCCTGAAGTATGCTTTCCTTGCGGGTGAAGAACAAATGTATCCGGTCATCATCAGCAGCAGGCTGACACCGGATCAGGAATCTCAACTTCTCGAGGTTCTAG